>JAOSBO010139475.1:0-24968 GCA_027563915.1 Erythroxylum rotundifolium
GGTTTCTTGTTGGCGTCGCTATATTCCGTTGGAAATATTAGTTACAAAATTCTATACCGACGGTTGTATTTTTTCGTCGAAAACGTGGCCAAATTACCGACGGAATATACCCTTCCGTCGGTAAATAGCGACGGAAACATTTCCGTTGGAAATGTTCCGCCGCTATTCATTCATTTTCTTGTAGTGAATGTAAGCTAAAAATATAAGAGGTGAGTTTGTTGACATGACCAATATCTCTCCAAGGGAAACATTATTCAACAAATATGGTTAATTGATCGACCAATACGCGATGACTAATAGATTTTGTATATTGAATGCATATTGATCAGCCAATATAACCTATTAGCTTCAATGGCTGGTAGGGGTCCTAAAAACTTTTTTTTCGAAAATAGGGGTCCTAAAAACTTATAATTAAATACTTACTTCTTTCATCGGTTCGTGCATGAAGAAGCATTTGACTGTCTTACACATATGCTTTTAAGTGTTAATCAAGCATTTGGGCATTTATTATCTCACAATTTTTTGAGTAAACCTCTTAGGGTTATCAAATTGATAAAGTGAGATATTTTGAATTTTAAGTTTTTGTTGTGGTTTGTTCATTATACTTGGCAGTGTGCTAAGTGACATTGAGATTTCTCTTCACTATGAAAGAAGAATGTAAAAGGGTCACTCTTTATTAAAAAAAGATCGTATATTTTTCACGTTGAAAGGAGACATATAATGGAATTTTAGTAAGAGTCTTGTGAGTGGACATAAGTAAAAGGTTATTTATCGAACCACTATAATTCGATTTGTATTTATCTTCATTTAACCTTTTTGTATTATTGCTTAAATATGTTATTAAATTTTATTATTTTATATCATACTTTCATCCTTTATTATTTGAACTCATTAACATACTAAGTTAATAAATATTTTGTTTAAACTTTATCAACACCCAATTCACCGCTCTTGGATGTTATTAGGGACTAACACATTTAAATAGCCTTCCTCAGGTATCTAACTTCTGGAGTGTCTAACGTAATGGTAAATATATGACGACATTGATTGTGTGTTCTTGAAACTATGGTCTAAAGTATAAGGAAAGAAACCTTTTTAATTTTGACGAAGAGTGTATACACTCCTTTAAAAAATTTGCTCACGAGGCATACATGCCTTTATAGATTGTCTTGTTCTCGTATGAAACTGGAGAACATAACAACAAATGACATCGTGAAGTATAGATATATTTTTCCATTATTGATGGTGTAGATAGTAAGGGCTTATTTTGTAGATACACCTTCAACTGTTTGAATCTCTTGCTCCAACTTCTTACTCTTAAAAAATTCTTTTGGTCTCCTTACAATGTTTTAAAAAAGAGAAGGTTGTGGCCTATAGGCTTAGCATTGGTTAATTATTCTTTCTATTAATCTTTGCACTTCTTTTATTGTCTTAGGTGAAAGTATGTTTATGATCGTGTCTATTTTTAGAGAATTGTTTTCAATATTCCTTGGATCATAATAAAGCTTAATATCTTTTCTATTGATGCAAAAACAATTGCAGTTTTCAAAGTGTAACTTCATATGCTATTTCCTCAAAGTGTTGAAGCACTTCTCCAAGTTTGCGAGGTGGTTATCTCCTTCCTTGGTCTTGACTATCATTTCATCCATATAGTCCCCAAAAAATTTTCCAATTGTGGGTCCAAAAATTTATTAATTAATCAATGGTTGGCAGCTCTTGCATTCTTTAACCTTTATGGCATTGGTATATAGTAATATATTTCTCTATTGAGTGATGAATGACTTGCTTTCATGGTCATTTTCATGCATGTAGATCTAGTTATACCATGGATATGCATCTCTGAGGTTGAGCAAACAACATGCATCTTTGAGGTTGAGCAAACAATGGCATGAAGTAACATCTACAGTTGATCAATTTTAGCTAGTTAGGGTATTGTACTTCTCAAATGAAATGAGCCTATTGTAACTTATATAATTTAGCAGTTATGGATCGATGCTTATCTTTCAAGGTCCAAAACCAATTATAAGGGTGAGAATAGGTCTAATTTTTATAGGGGGTAAATCTCAAGTCAGTAAAAATTTCATAGAACAAAATGTCTATAGATTTGCCATTATCAGTGAGAATCTTTTTGACTTCAAAATTAGTCATAGTCTTTATAATCATTGTTATATCATTGTTTGGGTTCCACAACCTTGTTAACTTAACATTGAAGTATATACGCCTTTTTTTTCTCTAATTCTTAGTTACTGATTGGTCAATGATTTTTATTAATTCATGGTTGTATTTTACTTTTTGATATAGGACAAGCTCATCTTCATGCCCCCTTTCATAATCATGTTGATTATAGTTCTAGCCTCATGTATATGACGTGACCTATTTCTTTCACTATAGGTGCTATTTCCTCCTCTTTTTCCTCTAAACTTGAATGTCAAAAACTACCATTACCTTTGTTACGTTAGGTTAGCTACTCCTATTCTCAAATCCTTATACTCCTTTAGATCGTGCTTATAGTCTTATGAAAATGGTAGTATCAATCAATATGATTTCTCACAAGTCTATTTAAGAGAGATTTTTAAGGATCCTAAAAGTTTTCTACCATGGATACATACCACTCAAGGTAGAGTTTAGTGGTGGTAGGTCTAATGACGTGCCCTTCATTAGCTAATTAAACTCAAGAACTCAAGGAATCCTCGCTCTTTTCTCATTGCTATATTATGTAGCTCACTTACCTTATATCATCCCTCATTTGTGGTGATATTGTTCTAGGCCTATTGAGTGAGCACTCGGCTTGCTCTAGATCAATAAACTTTTGAACCTTTTTGAAAATCTGAGAGGATGTAATTTTGCAAAACTCTGGTTATGTCGCAGTTGTTTTGAACTATATCTATCAGTTACTTGATATAAAGAAACTATGTCAATAATTGTTAATTTTTTAGGACAAACGAAAATAGAAAATTAAATACGAAATAAATAATTCAATGCCTGAGATTTAGTAACGCAATTCGACACACCTTGCCTACAATTGCGAGGCCCTCACCCAGCTTAAACAACTTTCACTTATGATACAATAGTTTTACTCAAGGCATTACATAGTCGACTTACTTAAGCCTAGACACTATCCCTTGTCCTCTCAACCTATGAAAATAGATCACTCCCAATAACACGACCAACTAGTGCTAACTTCAATCAAGGATTTTCACAACAATGTTTGATAACAAAGATAAGAATTAAACAACTCAAGTGATTAAAACAATAAGGACATAAATTGATGTGAGCAAGAGCACGGATCGCTATGGAGTTGGCGTGAATGATAAAGGCAAGGGAGGAGAGCTAGCTGTGCCAGTTGGGCCTATGACAGGAGTTAGGGCTAAGAGACTTAAGGAGGCTCTCCATGCGCATGTGGGCTATCTTTTTTAGAGGATGAAATAGTCCAAGCCTATTAGAGGAGAGCTTTATGGATCCTAGCCCAAATTGATCCATCTAACTAAAATCCTTGGACTCGATACCCTAGGGACTTGAAGGCCGACCATGTGTGGTTTCAACTAGGATGGGCTCACTTATTTGTTTAAGCCCATAAATTAGATCTTTTTAATTAATTTACGTTAAGACACCTTTTTTGGGCAAACCTATATTAAAGCCCGAATACTTATTATTAAGCCTAGGTATAGATAGGTTCATTAGAGCTTCTTGTAAGACACTTTAGCTATTACTTTCTTGATTGTGCTGATGTCCATCATGAGGTTTCTTCCTCTTGTTCTTGTTTTAACACGAATCAATAATTCACTTATCAATTTTCTCAAATTGTGGCGTGTTTGTTTGATTCTATCTTCTTGGTTTTTAGTTCTAATCATCTAGGTTGCTTGAATCACTTATTTGTGAGGTCTAGTAAGGATTGAACCTTGTATATCTTGTCTTTTTGTTGAATTTCAAATCTTGTTCTTCCTTGTCCTTTCTTGTCGAAACTTCCAACATCCATAAACCCATCAATCTGATGCTACCATCATTAACTTCCAAGGATTTCCAAACAATCCTTCATTGAATCACCTCCGTGCGCGCGTCATAAACAAAGACACTTGAGATAAAAAAACAACTCTCCTAAATATGTAGTTTTATCAAAGACACTTAAGATAAGAAAACAACTCCCTTAAATGTATAGTTTTATCAATGAAAGAATGGGAAGTTGTCTACCAAGAAATCTGCTGTGAACCTTTGATTTTGTCACCGAAACGTCCCATAGATAGTAGCAGAACAATCATCAAATGAACAAACTTTTCATCACCAAAACGTCACAAAAAATATAGCTGTAACTACAAATATCACCTAGACGTTTTTCACTAAAAAACCAATATCTAGATAGCCTTGGAAATCACGCAACCCTTAGAGAATATGTAGCTGCCTAATCTAGATGAAAATCATCGAAATATCCAGCTGCCTTATGTAGATAAAACTGTCAAAATACGTTGTCAAGAAGAGTCCAAAAATCACCAAAAATTTGATATTATCTTAATCAAGATTTGGTGATTTTATTCCAACTAAATCCTATCTTGACTAGGATGTTATCCCAAATCACATAAGGTAGAATACTCGTCATAATGAGATTCTACAAATATCCAAAGATGTCTAATTACAAATAATGCTCAGAATAAATTAATTAAGATATCTCAATAATCTCCCCCCTTTTTGGCATTATTTGTCATATATCAAAACTCCCCCTTAAGAAAGATAATTGGACACATATCATCAAGGGCACATAACATATAGGAACTCTCCCTTATTAAAACATCAAGTTCTAAATAACTTTCAAATGATACCAGTTCACATACACAATTTTCAAATGCCAAAGCAACAATAGTCAGAAATAAACAAAACAACCAACAATCATCCAAGTTCTCGAAGGAAACAAAACATCCACATCCAATGATCATCAATTCTCCCCCTTAGGACAAAAGATGCCAAAAAGTAAAACTAAGAATCATGTGAGCGACAAAGAGTCCTCTGCTTTAGTTGATGTAGTTCTTCTAACCTCACTTGAAAAACGCCTTCAATCTTATCAATTGCAAGAAACAAAGCAACATTCAAATTGATAGATGATGTAACCAAGGCTTCAGATGTCCCAAGCGATAAATAAGGCAAATTGATCAGCCAACCTTGCTCGCTCACATTTAATATCCGAGGCTAAATATTCAGTAATGACACAGACTAAAGTACACTAAAAGTAGTCCAAGGAACATCATTGGCATACAAAAATTGTGTAATCAAACATAAAAACTATAATATGAAAATATAACAAAGAGTGTAACTTACTACCAATCATAATCATTGCTTCAATAATAATTCTTCCTAAATTGAAACTTACCTTGTATCAATGGCATAAACTAATTTGGCATGAGTCGGATAAACTGTAACCATGTGAGTACTGGGCATCCAATTTGCTAACAAAAGCTTACGGAGCACAAAATATTTCTGCGACAACACAGATACACAAAGAGCAGAAGAAGATGGTCAAGTAGTCAATTTACCCCCGTTAAAACAATAACCATAATATCATTAGTCACAACCCAATCATCCTCATATACTTGTTCACTAATTAAATTATCAAACCCAAAATATGTTTTCAATCGAGCGGGATTAAATCTAACTATAATGCCCCTCACATACACCACATGATAACTCAAGCTAGATTCATTCAAGACATCCTTATCAAGATTATAGTAAAATTCTTTAACTAATTCAAAGTCATAATGATTCAACAATAAAGAAGCAGTCAACAAATTTCTTTCAGTTAACAGAACATCCAAATGAAATTGTTGATATTCATCCAATTTTATAGTATGATCAAGAACTAACCTGGTATTCGTAATGGAGTCCCACCTCTGTTTTGTAGTAAAAGAATAAAATTTGTAGGACAACGCATCATCCCCTGAAATTTGGATAGGTGATTGTTGGTGCGACAGTCAGATAGATTTTTGAGCAATATGTTTAAACAATTTTCGAGAACTAGAGGGAGTGACTATCAGTGGTGACATAACTTGAGAGACAAGAGTAGTAGCCTCGGCAAAAACATCTTCCAAATCAAAGGCAGATTCCTCTACCATGGATGACAATACTCGTAACACATCATCATTAACGGGTGATTGTTCCCAAATAGAGAAGGGGTCAAGAATGTCAATGAGCACTGCCAAGGATGAACCAACATTAGTTGATAACCTCTTATAAGGTGAGTTTTGTCAAAGACGGTTTGAAAGTTGAGAAGAGCCGGTGGTGGAGGGAAGAGAAGCTATCAGTGACTGCTCCAAGTGAGAAGATGAAGCTTGACTTTTGGACTTGTCCATTATAGCTCCAAATAGAATAATATCTAATGAAGATGAAAGAGGAGGCGTCAGTGGTGAGCGACCCGAGAGTGAGAGCTAATTTAAAGAGAAAATGGTAGAGAGAGAGTAACATAATATTCCAATATGAAGAAGAGGAATAACTTAATGGAGCCTAAAATTTAAAAAAAATTGAGGAGGGAATGGGGGTGCGACAGCAACACCAAAAATGAAGGATAAAAGTTAAGGATTTTGTCCCTTTTTAGTCCCCCCATTTTTAAACATAAAAATAAACTACATTACATTAAAAGTGTAAAACACATTATCCCAAAGCCCCTCAAAATAAATCAAACCTGATCAAATCAAGAGGTTTTGTAAAAATGTCGACCAGTTGTTTCTCAGTTACTACATATGAAAGAACTACATTTTTGGTCTCTACAAGCTCTCGGTTGAAGTGATACTTCAAATCAATATGTCTGGTTCTTAAATGCCGAAGCAGGTTTTTCGAGATATCTATAGCACTCTTATTATCACACATAACAGTCAAGATATCTTCATCAACTACATAATCCTTTATCATTTGTTTCATCTACAATAGTTGCGTGCAACAACTACCTGTGGCAATACATTCTGCTTTTGCAGTTAACAAGGAGATGGAGTTTTGCTTCTTACTATACCATTAAATCATATTATCACCTTGAAAGAAATAACCCCCTGATGTGCTTTTTTGATCTTCTAAATTATCGGCCCAATCTGTATCACTATACCTAGTTAAGTAGGAAGTAGAATCACATGGATACCATAGCCCAAGCTTAGAAGTGCCACTGATATACCTGATAATTCTCTTTACCACTATTAACTATTACACTTTTAGGTTGGACTGATAACGATCACATACTCTAACACTATAGCAAATATTCAGGCTACTTGTACTCAAATAAAATAGGCTTTAATAATGCTTCTATATAAGCTTACATTGACACTTTGCCATTATCATCTTTGTTCAACTTCATAGATACACTCATGGGAGTTTTAGCATGTTGTGCATTCTTAAGGTCAAACTTCTTCACTAAATTCTTCGTATATTTAATTTGTGGTACGAAGATGTCATCCTTCACTTGTTTAATTTGTAAAAAAAAATTCAATTCACCTACCATGCTCATCTTAAATTCACGCATCATCAACGTCCACCATCTTCGAATGAGTGAAACCAAACACAATATCATCAATATAAATATGTGCAACCATTAAGTTAGATATGAATTTTTGAAGAAATAAGGTGTTGTCAACACTACCTCATTTAAAGCCTTGCTTGAGCAAGTATTAAGTGAGCCTTTCATACTAAGCCCTTGGCGCTTGCTTGAGACTGTAAAGAGTCTTCTTTAGCTTGAAAATGTGATTAGCATGTATCAAAACAACAAAACATTTTAGCTGCTCAATATATACCTCTTCTTGTATAAACCCATTTAAGAACACACTCTTCACATCCATTTGATAGAGTTTGAACCCTTTCATACATGTTATACCGAAAAGTAGTCTAATTAATGCAAGTCTTGCCACTGGTGCAAAAATTTTGTCGGAATCAATTCCTTGAATATGAGAATAACCTTGAGCCACTAACCTTGCCTTTTTTATAGTCACATTACCTTTTTCATTGATTTTATTAGGAAATACAAATTTTGTTTCAATCACATTCACATTCGATGGCCTTGGCACCAATTTCCAAACATCTTTGCAAGCAAATTGTGTCAATTCTTCTTGCATAGCTGTTGTCTAGATCTCATCTTGTAGGCTTCTTTCACATTTTAAGTTCAAATGAGGAAGTGTAACATAAAAATCTTGCAAGTTTCCAATAATCGACCCTTTTTCTCTCTCTTGTCTCCCTTCAATCATTGACTTCTCCAATTATGTTCTCAATGTGATGAACTCTTTTGATTAGTGATGGTGGATCCTTTTTTAAATCATCTTCCCTTGAGTTTTCATTATTCAAAAGAATGATTTCAGCATCAAGTGCTTGGTTAGTTTCTTCTTCTCAGGAAACTGACTTATCCTCTGTCTGAACAATTTCTTCACCGGTAGTAACTAACTACATATATGGTAGTTTTTGGTTCTTGTTTCTTTGCACTTTTGTGATGGTTCATGAGGCTAGTTTTGAAGATTTTTTTTAACTACTTTATCAATTATCTAATGTGCATCATCTACCACAACATTTATGGATTCCATCACTATCTTGGTTCTTTGATTAGACACTCGATATGCCTTACTATAAGTTGAATATCTAATAAAGATCCCTTCATCATGTTTACTCTCGAACCTTTTGAGTTATTCTCGATCACTTAGAATATAACACTTGTTGCCAAATACATGAAAGAAGTTGATATTTGGTTCATAAGATGTCTTGTTCAAGTTGCTTCTAAAAATATACTTTGTTGCATATGTAGTATGTCGTGTTTAACACTTCAGCCCAAAACCTCATTAATAGTTTTCTTCTATTTAACATTGATCTAGCCATTTCTTGAAGAGCTCTATTCTTTCTCTCAATGACTCCATTTTGTTAAGGAGTTTTAGGTGTTGAAAATTCTTTCATGAAACCATATTTCTCACAAAAGTCATTGAAACTTGCATTTTCGAACTCCCTTCTAAGATCTGATTGTATTCTCAACATTGTCAAAATTTTTAAATTTATAACATGCATACGTAGACTTTTAAAAGCCTTAAAAACATTTAATTTCTCGTTCAAGAAAACACAAGTTAAAAAGTACCTCATTCCACCAATACTAGCATGTTGTTTTAGCCCAACAAATTCATATGAATTAATTCCAATACACGAGAAAATGTAACATTTCTAACCTTTTTGTGTGACACTCTTGTTTGTTTACCCATTTGGCATGCACTACATAATCTCTTATTGTTATTGTTTATTGCTGGCAACCCTCTCATCGCTTCAAATTTCTTCAACTTGTTAATAATATCATAGTTGTCATGGCCAAGCTTTTGATACCAAAGATTTATATTGTCATCATATGAGGCTGACTTGCAAGAAGTAGTGACCTCCAACATATAACAATTGTCTACCATTCTTCTGCCACTCACCAAACATTCTCCTTATTCAGTTAATACCCTGCATTTATCACTAATGAGTTTAACCAATCCATCATCACAAAGTTGGCTTATACTCACCAAATTGGATTTTAATCCATATCAATATGAAGGACATTCTTGAGGTGTGGCAGTCCATCTATGCATAGGGTCCCCTTTTTAATGGCCGAAGCCTTCTTTCCATTGCCAAAGGTAACATGGCTATCTACATATAACTTTGATAATCCATCAAGTAATTTCTTTCACCTATCAGATGACGCAAGCATCCATTGTCAAAACACCAACCATTATCTGAAGCACCCTGCATAGATTTATATTCCATAAGTGCTTACCAACCATTTTCGTAATGTTCGCTATTGCTAGAAATTCATCGATGAAGGTCTAGATTTTCAATTTTGAGCCCTTTGAAATATCATTTATAACAACTTGTAACAATTTAGCCTTATGTGCTCATTTACCCCACAAAAGTGACAAGTCGGTATGAATCTTCTTTTTCTTCTTAAAGTTTCTTCTTTGACAAATCTAGTTACACCATTTTTCTCATCATTCGACTTAGAACATTCACTTTTATAAGTAATACCTTTAAGGTCTCCTTTAATTTTACCAATTTCTAGCAATTGTTCTAACATTTTGGCACCTCCATTTAACATTCTTATTCCTTTTCCGTACTGATCAACTTCAATTTAGTTTCATTAAGCTCATCTATTGTAGATAACAATTTCTTCTCTAGATTTTGAATGATGTTCTTCATAGCAAAGTTTTCATTCTTTAGCTTCTCATTCTTTTACATGTGGGCCCATTTAGCATATATTAACTCATAAGCTTTACAAATATCCTCCCTTTTGTATTTCGAATCATTATCATCATGTCATAATCTAAACTGAAACTATAGGCTGATTCATGTGCAATGTTTTGGAATTTCGGATTGATTCATCTTCGTTTTCCCCATCAGTTTTTTCTCTAGTTGCTATTAAGCAGGCAACTGAACTTCTGTTGTAAAAAGCAACAAATGCATCATGATTACTCATAAAATACCTCTTTACTACCATATTCACTTTCAAATTCATTTTCACTCTAAGTAATCATGTAAGACTTCTCTTTTCTTTTCTTCAACGTGTTAACACAATTCACTTGCACATGCCTAAAGCCTTCACATTCACGATATTGAATTTGCTTCACCTTTCTTTCACCCTTTTGAGTTTTAGCTTATTGTTTGAAATTATTATTTGATGAGCTCTCACCTTTCTGTTTAAACTCTGGTCTATCTTTCTTCAACTTCTTTAACCACTTACTGAAATTTATGGTCAATAATACCATATCCTCATTCTCATCGGATTCATCTCCTAAGTTATTCTCAACTTTTTGAACCTCAGCCGGCAATACCAATCCTTTGTGCTTCTCTCGTTTGTCTATCAATAAATTCATCTTAAAGTTGGTAAGAATCTCAATTACCCTATCTAAAGATAATTCATTGATATCACGGGCTTGCAATTTTTGGTGTGAATCTCAGAGGCAATGATCTCAATGTCTTCTTGACAAGTTTCAGATTTGAATATTTTCTCCATGTTAATGTCTTTGGGTTGCAATGTCACGCAATCTTTCATATCAATCTCTGATAGTTTCGTTTTCATCCATTTTCAATTTTTCAAATCTAGTAGCCAACATTTGACATTTTGAGGCTATCGCAAAATTTGAACCCTCGTGAACTGTTTGCAGAGTGTCCCATTCCTCTTTCGTCAATTGACAGGCTGATATCATGGTTAAGGATGTCAATGGATCGGGTTAAGCTTAGCCCGACCAATGAGTTAGGTGAACCTGACCCAACCGTATTTCTTTTTTTAAACAAATTAAAAAACAATGTCGTTTTTGGTGTTCTTGTTGAGCCATAGGTTGGGCTTGGCTGGTCTGCGCTCCACCTGAACTAGACCATGGCCCCGTGGGAAAAACAATTTTAGCCTATGGCTTGGTCAGCCCAGGTCAAAATCGGGCTGGGCCAAATTTGACATTCCTAATCATAGCAAAGCGATCTTCATCAACTGTATTGAAGATGACATGCATAGCTTAGAATTTCCAAGCGCTCCCTTTTCTTCAGCCCTTGTTCATTCAAATGGATCTTTAAGTACTACTTCTCCCTTTTCATCAGTCATCACTGGATGTGTGCAACCATTTAAAGCCCAATTCCATACTTTTGTTCCTTGTGCATGAATGAATACTCTCATTCATGATTTCCACGCAGGATAATTGGAACCATCTAACAATGGTGGCCTGGTGATTGATGCCCCTTCTCTTGTAGCCATAATTGTGAAACACAGATCTGCACCAAATTGACATACCAATTTTTGATTCAATGACCCAAACTCTGATATCAATTGAAAATCCGAAAGGATGTAGTTTCATAAAAATCTGGTTCTGTCGCAGTTGCTTTAAACTGTATCTATCAGTTGCTTGATATAAAGCAACTATGTCAGCAACTGTTAATTTTCTAGCACAAACTAAAACAGAAAAATTAAACACAAAATAAATAAATTAACATCCAAGATTTGATAATGCAGTTCAATAAACCTTGCCTATGTCTGTGGGGCCCTCGCCAGCTTAAACAACTTTTGTTTATGATACAATAGTTTTACTCAAGGCATTACAGAGCCGACTCACCCAACTCTTAACACTATCCCTTGTCCTCACAACCCATGAAAGTAAATCACTCCCAATAACACAACCAACTCGTGTTAACCTAACCTCAATCGAGAATTTTTACAACAATGTTTGATAATAAAGATAAGAATTAAACAAATGAAGTGATTAAAACAATAAGGACATAAACAAAGACACTTGAGATAAGAAAACAATGCCCCTAAATATGCAGCTTCATTAACAAAAAATGGGAAGTTGTGCACCAAAAAATTTGTTGTGAACCTTTGATATTGTCATTGAAACATCTCACGCACAACAGTAGAACAATAACTAAATGAAAAAATGTTTCATCACTGAAATATCACGAAAAATACAACTGCAACAAAACATGTCACCTAGACTATTTTCACTAAAAAAACCAATATCTGGACAGTCATGGAAATCACACAACCCTTAGAGAATACACAGCTGCCCAATCTAGATGAAAATCACTGAAATATCTGACTACCTTCTATAGATAAAACTACCAAAATAGGCTATCAAGAAGAGTAAAAAATTACCAAAAATCTGTATATTATCTTAATCAAGATATTGTAATTTCATTCCAATTAAATCATATGTTAACTAGGATTTTTATCCTAAATAAACCTTATCTTCAAAGAATCCCACATAAGGTAGAATACTCGTCATCATGAAATTCCCCAACTACCTAAAGGTGTCCAATTACAAATAATGCTCAAAATATATCAATTAAGATATCTTAACACTTTTGTTATATATTTGTACTCGTTGGTGAGTAAGGACTTCCACATAGGTTGATGCCTTTGTATACCCTTTTCATATATTATTACTAGTAGAGAAATGTTAATGTTTCAAATGTTGGAAACTAACTATGATCAAATCACGATTGCAGCAGAAAAATAAAATTTTTATGATTTCCGTTCAAATCCCAATAATTGAATAACTTGAATAAAAATATGAATCGTAATAAAAATCATACCTGATTCATTTTCCCTGTTGAAATCCTTTGAAAGCTTTTTGACGCGTCAACCACGAGTTATTCAATTGTCCAACCTCCAACAGTATCCACAAAGTAGCTTCTCAACACTTAAGAGGATTTAAGCACGAATGCTAGCTCCTTGATGCTTTAAAAAAGCATTAGGGTTCTAAAATTTTTATTAAAATTAAATTCCTTAATTATAATTAAAGTCAAACTATAATTACAATTAATTTAATTTTAATGAAATTATATATATCATATTTGATCTCTAAAGTTTATTAAACTTTATGATTAAGTCCATCTTAATTATAATTGATTTTTTATTCACAAGTTGTTCTTTAATGTGTGACCTATTAGGTTCCTCATATATTGACAATGATTATAAATTTTAATTCTAATTCACAATTAGAATGAAAAAATTAAAACTCTTTTTAATTTATCTTGAATTCTTTAATTAAAAAATTTATAATCATAGATTAAGATTGATGTCCAGCAATAAGTCATGATTACCAAAATATTATGAATGTCAAAGTAGTTTGACTTAACCTGTCTATACATGATTATGATGTATAACTTAATTCTTTCATCATCTAATGTTCCAATTGGATAGAATATGAATATAATTTCTACTCTTTTAACCCATTCATGTTCGTTCTTGCTAATTAGTAATTGATATTTAAAAATGTCTTTTCAAATGTCAATTCACTCTGACTAGAGAATTCTATAAATTAGCACTACTAATCAAGAATAGTAGAACATTCTCTTAATTACTTTAGAGTGACGAATCCTTTATTAACTTACTCAACTATCTCCATATAGTTCATACTGCATCCAAGTACTACCAACTAAATTATCTTATGACAATTCATAAGTAACATCAAAATATAGTAATTCCCAGGCGAGATACCTTGGTAATCTTAAGTCTAAGGATTAATTATACAACCATCATTATGAGAAAATCCACAGATATATAAGTAATATTACATTTGGGATTCTCATATTCAGGCCAGTTCAATGACTTATTCTCTGATAAGCACCCACGTATTAGTTTAAGTATCTTTATACTTTAATTTATGAGATCAATCACTTTCTTCATAAAAAAGAAACACAATGTGTACTAGTTTACTATTTCAATAATATCCCGTCTTGATGAAACTACAACTAGGAACGTTTAGGAATAACATGTAAATATAAATTAAATCTTATAATTACGATCTCATCATAATTTCAATTGCACAGTAATTATTCCAGGGAATTTCCTTTAATATTAAAATATCAAATGTAACTTAACACATAAAGATAAAGCATCACTTTATTAATTATTTTTTCACTAAACTACATACCAATCAATTGGTTGTAGGCATAAATCAACAATCTCCATATCATATCACCACATGTTGATTATGCTATTGTTGGGATAATGGCTTCATTAAAGAATTCACAAGATTTTCTATAGTGAGCACTTGCTTAACTCTTACAATTCGCATCTTACTTATCGTTATAATTAAGAAAATTTTGCCTAAATACATCTTTGGATCTTTAATGAGACTTTAGGTTCTTTTACATGCCCAATAACTCTAATGTTCCATAGTGCATTATTGTCTTAAACAATGCTATATGCTATATCAAGTTCACTAAAGAACTTATTGTTATAATTAATTATTTCCACTAATTAAAAAATGCAATATGGCTTAATTAAAAACCATTGCTACATTGAAACCTTTCCAATATAGAATGATATTATTTTTAGTAAAATAAACCTTAATTAGGATTTAGTTTTAGAGTAAATATCCTTATCTCCTTAAATATTAACTTATACATATAATCATGAATATCTTTAATACTTCACAAGTATCTGATATCTCAACTACTAAACATCTTTAGTACATTATCTATATACTTGGACTTAGAATAGGTGAACAACTTCCAATCTATCTCTATAGTTCTAATTTCCAAAATTAAGTTGTTACCTTTTCAAATCCAACAAGAGTCGCTCTTGAATAATTATGTTTTCAACAATTGAAATTATAATAATTATTTTTTGTGAGCAGTATGTCTCTACATACTCCCATTGAAGAGGAAAACCATACTCCCACTAAACTTTTTGAATTAATTATGAAAGTGACTCTTTCAATGTCTCATAACTGTTCAACTATAAATCAGATGTATCAATAAAGGCATTAGTTTCAATTGGATGTGCTGTCATGAGATTTGAACTTTTTAAATTTCATCTTAATCCCACTACTTATCTAGAGAACGATTCTCCTATAAGCTTACATTGAACAAATCATTTGTTCAACATGTTTGTAAGATTATATCCAACCTTTTGGAAATCTCATAACTTTTTATTACCAAAGTTAGTTATAAACTTAGTGGATAATACATCCTTAAATCATTAACTTTGACTCTTTCAAAGACTTAGTATTTCATATCTACTATGAAATCTTGCTAATGGATTAAGTTGGAACTGCTAAAGATAAGTCATTGTACTAGGCATAGCTATAGAAGAAATAATATTACATCATACAATATCTTGTATTGTATTTTCCTACTTACATAAATCTATACTTTTTATGAAATTTTATTGTGAAGGTATTTACCGGAGAATCTCATTCCCTATAGACAACCCAAAATTTAAAGCTTACCACAATGATCTCTTCGAAGTGCTTCAGCATTCTCAATGCTTAATTTCTACTTAGATTTAAACAAGTTGAACTTTGCAAAATTTTAAACCAACATTTCATTTAATACCTATGACTATATCAAATAAGTCATTAGTAATATAATAAAATATAAGCATTATCCTTTTATGAATTGTTATTTCATCCAATACATCGCATTATAAATTTAATAATTTAATACCATCATCATCCTTTTACCAAAGGTTGATTTGGTTATTGTTCATTTTGATAAGTTTCACAAGTTTCATACAATTCATAATCAAAAGGGTACATATACCCTTGTATGTAACTTTATGATTCTTGTTATGTTGATTTAACCAATATGGAATAAAAGAATATTCTTGGTTATCTAGCTTTATATTCTTGCCATTTATATTAAACATAGTCTCCTTTGATCCATCATATACAAAATATTTGTATAAAAATATATCAACTATATTTACTTAAAAATCTATTTCTTATCATGCTTTGAACATTATAATAATGTTGAATCTAAATTTAGTATCAAGTCCTCATAAGCAAAAACTAGAAACACATATGATCTCCTTCATATAACATATAACTAAGAAAAGCCATGCAATCATTTTCTTTTAATGATAACTATTATCATTCTATAGCAAAGCCTTTAATTATAGTCCACAATTATGCTTTTGGTAGGCTAAATTAAGTAGACCAATTCCAATGAGGTACTATACCTTTCAGCTCTACTCTATGTAACTTTTTGCATTTTGCTATCATGATGTTGACACATATCTTACATATTGTTGTCAAAGTTTATAAGACATTAGTCAACTCTAAATGTCAATGAATTTTTTGTCATTTATATGATTTTGAAATATCTATCAAACTTTGTTACAGAATCATCAACAGGGATTATAGCAAAATTGCATAATGGGCATACAATCTTTATTTTCTAACTTTAAGAACTCTTCTTAAACATAATCCTACGTCCAAGAAATTTGGTTCACTAACTCTTAGTGTTAACTATACTAAATAAGGTAAATTCCGTTTAAAACAAAATGTAAACATAAGAAAAGCAAACAATTAATTATATGTCATGACTACCAAATGAGATTGGGACTTTAATAATGTATTTAGTTACTTCCACTATCTTATTCGAAATAATAGCCCTCATTACTATTAAAAACGATTACGCTAATCTTTCTAATGGGCTGGGATCCCATTCAAATTTAATTGATCTTAAGTTTGCTAAAAAAAACTAACTAAATTTAAATTAGGTAGATAACTACTTTATCAATCACATCTTATGTGACTCCTAGATCTTTGAGGTGACAACTTTTGCCAAAACACATCTTATATATTATTCCTAATCCTATCTCTAAAGTAGTCTTGAGTTTGTTCAACAAACCTATAATAAACAGAACTTTGGTTTATTCTTATAATAATGGAGGGCAATAATCACGTTTTCAACATGTACCTATCATCTTAACAAGGGACTTTAATTTTATCTATCTCATTAATCATAAAAGTGTATTTAAAATATCATACATATAAAACATACAACTTAACATGCATCCAACATTATATATATCTATATAACATATAAATAAAGTATGCAACTTATGCACTCATAATCAAATTATATGCATAAAACATCAAGCAATGATCTTCATAATCTAAAATAATATTTTCAACTATTTGAAAATTTTAAATTAGATTAAATTAAACTCTTTGATTCGTAATTGAATTAAATTCCTATTCCAAATGGAAATTAAAATTGATTTGAAAACAATTTTTCAAATCCAATTGGAAACTATTTCCAATTATTTTAACTTCTTTAACAAAATTTAATTGAAAACAATTTTCAATAAATTGTACTTCTTACTTATTATAATTTAGAAAATCTTCTTTTCCAAAATTATATTAACACCTTTTAATCTAATTAGAAATTACTTATTAATCTCATTAGAAATTGCTTTTCCTTAATTGGAAAGCTATTTTCTAATATTAAAAGGAAACTACTTTCAAAATTAAATAAAACACTTTTAAATATAATTAAGGAAGTCATCATATTATTTATTTAGAGATTGATTTCTTAATCAATTGGAAAATATTTCCTTAATAAATTATCTATTTTAAAAAATATTAAAGAAATCTCAATCTTCTTAATTAATAAATGAAAACACTTTCCAAATTGTAATGAAGAAAAATACTTTTTCTAACAAACCAAGAAACTTACTATTCATAGGTAAAGAAAAAATTTCTAGATAAATTTAATAATAATTCTCAAAATAAATAAAATCATAAATTGAATTTATCTCAACTAAATTGAAATAAATAAATTTAATTAAGAAACAACTTTCTTAATAACTTTAAAAAACACTTTTCTTAATTTTAAAGAGTTAAATTAATTAATTTTAATATAATTGAAACTAATTAATTCTAATTTTAGAAACTAATTTTCTAAAATTAATTAGGAATCAATATAATTATTAATCTTAATCATATTAAGAACAATAATTACTTTAACTTTTAAAATTAAGATCTCATCTCAAATAATATAATCTTATTGTATTTAAAATTTCTAACATAATCCAATTATGAAAGAAATCATTTAAAAATTTTGCTTGATTCTAATTATTGATTTGATAACTAATTTAATTTAATAATTCAATTCTTGAAAAATTAAACTAAAATTCACAATATTCCTAATAATAAATATCCCTTGAAAACAATTTTCAAAAATGAAAAAACTCTTTTCCAATTTTATTAGGAATATAAACTAATTTAATCTCTATTAAATTAATTTAATTGAAATTAAGACTTTAAAAACATTAAAATTCAAATAAAATAAGTATGAAAATCTATCAGTGCACGCACCAAATGTTGACTTTACACGCGCCCCACAGTCAACAAGAACGTTGGATTTCTTGTGCACTGTGCATGTTAGACACTTCTCTTCCTAAACCTTTCCAGAAACAGCTCACGCGAGCTTATTGTGTTTCAGTGGGTGCTAGGGCTTTTGTTTTTGTTTCTTTTCCACCGCCTTTGATAGAATGATCATTGGTCGAAACTCACTAATTTTATTGGTGAGGATCATCATAATTAGTCTCCCATAGAAATATACGATGAAGCTGTAAGTGGTGAGTTGTCTTTTAAGTAATTTCATTTTCTTGTTCGCATCATTCATGGACAAGATTTATAAAAAAACATATTGCTTTTAGGTTTTCATTTCTTATTTCCTTGAGTTCAAAAATTAAAATATCTTTTATTAGTTTTCGTGTTTTTCCTTGTTATTTATTCATCCGTGTCAAGTTCTTGTTCTTCTTTTTTATTTTTATATAATTAGGATTTATAGAGCTAAATTTTATATTCTTAAGTTTTCTTATTTTCTTAGCCTCTAGTTATATTTATTTATTTTGCTTTGCTTTATGTTTAATTTACTTCATTAGGATTTATTTGAAAATATCAATTATGTAAACGTGCTTTCTTGATTTAGTTATTCTAGTTAAGGACATTTAGTCGAAAGTTTAAGTTATGAGTAGAGTGAGTTTTGAGATAAATACGTGAGGGGGTGCTTTTGCTACTAACATTTTCTTACAAGTTCATTATAACTCAAATCCAAAGCAATAGCTTGTCCAAGACAAGGGAGTAAGTAGAGAGGAAAGAGGGGTAGACTTGGATTTCATTATCAACACAATATGAGGTGGATACGAGCATCTCATCAGTCAATTTAGTGAGATAAGAGATAAGTTGGGAAAAATATAAAGTTGCCATATCTAGATTAAAACATAACTTTCTTGTATCTACTAAAATAGATTATTGTGGGGTATATGATAACGTTGAGAGTTATGCCAATCACTTAAGGATGGATGGATGATATACATCTGAGAGTGAAAAGGAAGTGAATCGTTATATGCCTAGTTTGGAGGATACTAATGATCGTGAGTGCATTGAGAGGACTAAAGAGGGGAGACTATTGGTCACTATAAAGGTATTAAGTTTGTATATGGGAGAGGTTAATGTGAATGAGCAATGGGACAATCTTTTCCATATAACATGTTATATAAAGGATCAAATTTGTAGTAATTCAAGAAAATGCTTGGGACTAATTTAAGCCTTTGGGGAAAGCAAATATGAGATATTCATATTTAATCCAAATGTCAAATGTTATATGATTTTGTAGATGAAAATTTTAATCTCAGGATAAGTCATTTTGAGAAAAGAGGAAATGATATGAATCAAACATCAACTTGAGATATACAAGATTCAACATAAGGGAGGCATAAAAGGGAGCTTAAATGACTTGAAAAAGGTTCAAGTCAAACTCCGAAAGAAGGGAGCAAGACTAGGAAAAAGAGGTTACAAAATGTAACGAGTAGTAGAGTCATAACCATGACTAGTGCCAATATTTCGCTAGTTTTTACAATTTAGAGAAATATAGTTAAATCAATGCCAAAATTGAACGTGTAACTAACATTGGACTCATTTTACTTATGCACAAGTTCCAAAACAAAATAGGGAAGATAGGCATTTAACTCATACTTTAACTAGTTAAGATTTTGTTATTTCCTTTTAGAACTCTAGTTTTATGCTTTTAGGGTTTTGTACCTATATAAGACTATCTAACGGATATAATTGATAACTTAACATTATTATTGTTGAATAAAATATCTTTGGAGAGCTCTCTCCATGCTCTTTCTTAGAGAAACTTTTTTGTTAAGTTTTTTTAATAACTAATGATCTTATCCAAGTTTTTAATGGTGATTAACCCTAAAATCTTATTACTCTCAATCCTTTATTTTCTAAAATGTGGTAATTCATATCTTTTTATGTATTTTTGTGTTTGATTTCTCTATTTTTATCAACAAAATTCTTACAAGATTGTTGTTGTTGTTGTGTTTCTAAATTTTTGATAGAATGATCATTGGTCATGTGATATTAATATCGAATCTCACTAATTTTATTGGTGAGGGTTATATTAATTAGTCTTCCATAGAAATATATGATGAAGGTGCAATTGGCTTACGGAGTTAGTTCGGTGCTGATTTGCAGGTTGATTGCTTGTGCTTTTACCTTATACCAACTCTTTCAAAACTCAAACTTGTTGCTACAATTTTGTAAACTTCTCTATGATAGAGTGATGACTGATGAGGTTTGCCTCTCCCGACAACGTTTCAGAGTTCATAAAAGTTCCTCATGTTTGGCTCCTTGCTTACTCATCATCATCACACCCAGTCCGAATCCCACAATAATGTGGGGTCTAGGGAGGTCTAATAGTATGCAACCTTACCCCTACAGAGTAGAGAGGCTATTTCCAATAGACTCACATGCAATTGTGACTATGAAAAAAAGTGATGCAGGTAAACAAAATGTTACAATGTTAAAAGAGTAGATAAATAAAAATAAAATAAAATAAAATACGTGATATGGTGCCCATATCTGCTAATACCTGATAAGCTACAAAATACGACTCTTCATGTCTTGAGTTGCGCTAGGGATCCTTGCTCAGTAGCTATGTAAGTATGAATAATCTAACGGTATCAGATGGCCTCGAGGGACCTTTCCCTATACACCAGAGCTGAAAATTCAAGTAGTAAGATAGAAAGACTTGTCAACGACTTGCAACTAGAAAAGACAGATTGGACACTAGGGTTAGACTTCCTAAGCGGTAAATACGTCATCAGAGCTTTATAGTAAACAACTCCTAATAACTTCCACGATTATTTTGGCACACTTTAAAGGATATCCTTTACCCATACCCTAGCACGCTAGAATTTTCTATTTCTGGCTAATTCCTCAGTAAAGGCCAACTCTGTCATATCCTTTTTGATCACTTCCCTTCAGTTCTTGTTTGGCCTTTCTTTTCTCCTCTTGTAAGTCACGAAGGGTTATTTTCTCACAATGTCGCACAAGAGTATCAGGGTGCCTCTTGCTCATATGCCCAAACCACCTAAGCCTGGTCTCTCTAAACTTGTTAGCAATACTAGCCACCTGTAGTTTGTCTCTCACCATACGATTCCGGTCCTTATCTCTTCTGGTAATGTCACACATCCACCAGAATATAATCTCGGCTACCAACAACTTTTTTGTATGTCTACGTTTGGTGGGCTAACATTCCACCCCATATAACATTGTTGGTCGACTCACCATTCTATAAAATTTCCCTTTAAGCTTTAATGGAATCTTTTTATCACATAAGACCCCTTATATGCTTCTCCATTTGACCCACCCAGATCTATTACGATGGACTATATCGGCATTGATATTACCATCACTCTAAATTATGGACCCAAGGTATTTAAAACTCTATTTTGGTGGTATGACATCAGTACCAATTGCTACCACCGCCTCATGGCCCATTTGGCTTCCCGAAACATTGCATTCTAAGTACTTCATCTTAGTCCTACTCATTTTAAAACCTTTTGACTCTAACGTTTCTCTCCAACATTCTAACTTGAAATTGACCCCCTCCCTGGTCTCATCCACAAGGACAATATTGTCAGTAAATAACATACACTAAGGTACCTCTCCTTGAATATGTTTTATAAGCTCATCTATTACTAATGCAAATAGAAAAGGCTTAAGGCGAAGCCTTAGTGTAACCCAATACCAATAGAAAAAGTTTCCATGTCACCTCTTATCGTTCGTTTGTTAGTCATTGCTCCTTCATGCATATCCCTAATTACATGTATATAGGTCATAGGAATTCTTTTTGCCTCCAAACACCTCTACAAGATTTCCCTAAGAACCTTGTCATATTCCTTCTCCAAATCAATGAAAACCATATGCAAATTCCGTTTTTATTCCTTGTAGCACTCCATTACCCTACGGAGGAGATTTATCACTTCTATCATGGACCTACCAAGCATAAAGCCAAATTGGTTAGCTGATATAAAAGCTGCTCTCCGGACTCTCTTCTCAATTACCTTCTCTCACAGCTTCATGGTGTGACTTATTAGTTTAATGCCTCTATAGTTGTGACAATGTTGGATGTCCCTTTTGGCCTTATATAATGGAATCAACCTACTCAATCTCTATTCATCCGACATTTTGGCTAACTCAAGGGTCACATTAAAAAGCTGAACTAACGACTTAATGCTAACAACTCCTATTCGCTTCCATACCTCTATAGGGATCTCATCCGGCCCTACTGCCCTTCTGCTTCCCATCTCCCTCAAAGCCTTTGTAATTTTTTCCCTTGTGACCCTTTCACATGGAGACCAGTTAAGCAAACGCTCCGACATGGTGGGGTCACCTACCTTTATGTTGTCTAAGATGCCTTCATTATATAGGCTAAAAAAGTATCCCCGCCATCTACTCTTGATGGCATGGGCCTCCATGAGTACTTGTCCTGCTTCATCTCATATACAACAAACTTAGTTGAAATCCCTCATCTTATGTGCCCTATCTCGTGCTAACTTGAAAATTTTTTGTGCTCCTCTGTACATATCCAAATCCCTGTACAAAGTCTCATAAGCTTCTCCTTTAGCCACTGAAATTGTCTTCTTTGCCCTCTTCTTTTCCATTTTATAACTTACTCTATTAGTATCCCACTCTGCCTTTGTTGTGCTTGCTAATAGATCTTTGTATGCTCTCTTTTTTGCCTTCATCGTCCCCTAAAGCTCTTCCGACCACCACCAAGATTCCATCCACCCACCCTACGACCCTTTAGAGACCCCTAGGAATTTTGTAGCGATTTCTCTCACCAAGGGAGTTACTCCTTCTCCCATTCAACTAGCATCCCCTCTTACGGACCATACGACTCCATACCGGATTCGAGTCACAAATTGTTCCACCATGTCCCCTTTTAGATCCCACCATTTAATTTTACGACACCACTTAGTAAATTGTTGCGTCCTCTATCCCTAAACTCTAAGATCCAAAACCAACAATCTATGTTAGGTTGCAAAGCATCTGGTCGGGAGCACTTTGCAATCCTTGCACTATACTTTGGCTCTCCTCCTGGCAAGGAAATAATTAATTTTCTTTTTGGTCGTGCTACTCTTAAACATCATCAGGTGTGCCTTATTTTTCTTGAATAAGGAATTTTCTATCACTAACTCAAATGCTATGGCAATGTCCAATAAGGCATTCCCACTTTCATTTCTAGTGTCGTACCCGAAGCCCCCATGAGTCCTTGTATATATGTCTGAAACAACCCCTATATGCCTATTATAATCACCTCCTAAGATAACCTGCTCAGTATTAGTGATCTGCTGGATCTATCCATCCAACACCACCCAGAATAGACATTTTTGTTGTTTTTCTAAACCAACTTGAGGTGCATACACACACACTAAACTGGGAACACCATTGCATACACAACACGCTTGATTTATAAGTTCCTTGACCACTAAAATACCTACCTCATTTTGCCTTCACGAACCCCCCCAAGTACTATAGGTTGAATCTCCTTGTCTCTTTTGCTTTAGCTCCCAACCACTTGGTCTCTTGAATGCAGGCTATTTATATCTTATACTTTTCTAAAATCTCTACTAATTCTAAAGACTTTCTCATGAGGGTCCCAATGTTCCAAAAGCCTATTCTTAGTCTGTCATCACCTTTTTTATTCTTATAAGCGGAATGCACCAAAAAACTTGCTTGTGTCCCATCCACGAGATTAAAAGCCATCCTTTCTAACTCGCGACCCCCACACTTTCCCACAAGTACTTCCCAAAAAGCCCTTGGGGTTCCCAAAGTAGACACAGACTAGAGAACAGAAAAAGAGAAAATCTAATTTGCTTAAAAGGAGACCAAGAAGGACAGAAAGTAATACAACTACAAACCTATAAGAGGTAAACAATAAAAGCAAAGGCACTTTAAATTGAACTTACTAAAGAGAAGCAAAAGGAAAAGGATTAAAAAAAAGGCCTTTTTAGATACAATAAAAATAGAAACCAGCCAAGGGAAACTTATTTGCCAACCAAAGAGAGCAACAGTAGTGCACAATTATTACAAGCATGAAAAAGGAAACAAAAGGGTGACGGATTCGTGTTTGTATAGTAACATACTAAAATATTATTTTAGTCTAATTGGGAGCAATACTGTATTTTAACCACGCTTATCACAAGCTTAAGCAGTAGCTAGAGAGAATCTACTGTCGAGGCATGCAAGTGAAAGTGGTCGATGTGTCATGTTGGACCCCAAACTTTTCTTAGAAGATTAGAATTAATAAATAAGAAAAGTGGAGAGGTTCATATAAATATTATTTAGTGCTTTCAGTGGCTAAGAGATTTTGAAATGGGAAGAATGCAAACAAAAATGGAATTGAAATTGTGTAGTAAG
>JAOSBO010139858.1:0-13046 GCA_027563915.1 Erythroxylum rotundifolium
TCGTTTGGTGCATTTCGTCTGGTGCACTTCGTCTGGTGCATTTCGTCTAGTGCATTTCGTCTAGTGCATTTCGTCTGATTCTTTTGTTCGTCTGACCACCAAATGAAGTGATTTTTGAAGCATTGGATTCCTAAGACGTTACTCTACCTCTCCATAAAAATTTGTAGGTCTTTCTTAACTTGAAAAAAAATGGATTTAATCAATGTGTAGGGGTCAGGTAAAAGAGTATGAATTGGATACTTTCCTGAACATGTTTCAGTATTTTGGGGATATCTCGACCTGTAGAGATCCAACTGAGTTGATTCTGGTTGCAAAACAAACTAGAGACATGCATCTACAAGTTATTTTAAGGCATAAATTTCAAAATAGGCCCCAAGACCCTCAATTTCTGAATTGAAGTAGGGTATAGTGTTCAGTCTCGGATAACAAGAGATGAAAGTGTTTTAGCCATAACTCCTTTACTTCTGAACCAAATTGAGAGTTTTTGGTCTCTTTAGAAACTTCAGATGATAAGGGGACAAAAATTGAAGAATCCAGATTCAAATTTCAATTGAAAGTTTCCCAAATCAGCCCCAAAATTTATGAGCGATGGGCCCTCCAGGCTGTTTTGACCTTCGAATGTTGGGCTTCAAAAACGGGGCCCAACATTGAAGTAACAAGGAATGATGTAAAAGTATAGGATTAGTATCCAAGATATCCTTGAGTACCTCAATTCTTAGGATATTTGCACCATTGCTATGATGAGATTAATCATTAACATTCGATAGATCATCCATGTGATAATCTCATAATAAGTCAATTGATATACTTACTACCCTTAGTAAACATCCACATTTTAACTCTAAACATCTCATGTTTATAGCTTATGAGATCAACTATTTGATCAAATCAAGAAGTATAACATGTGCTAGTTTGTTTGGATTAATAATGTCTGTCTTATTAATCCTATGACTAGGGATTATTAAGATAATAACATAATTACATTGATAGGAATCTCATTATCATGATCTCATCATGATTTCCTTCATGCTATAATTTATATCATGGACTTCATTAATTCGATTTAAGACGAACATCAATTCATATATAAAAGAATATCAAATTAATGAAAAATTCCTTTCACTTTATTAATCAAAATAAAGTTTATACAAAAGTGCTAAAGGTGATTGCCTTTAGAGCACTACTCTAACATTTTCAATTTTTTTTTGTAGATCGTATAGTAGCACGAGATTAGGAAAAAGTCCTTTAGAGTTAAAGGATTTAGTACCTTCATAAGTAAGCAGATAAACATTTTGTTAATTTATTTTTACAACCTATCGTTACTGAAAAGTTTTGTACATATTTCTAAAACTAAGTTTCTTGTTAAGTTATAGGATTTGCTAAAGGAAAACACATTGCCTTAGTTAGTTCCTAAGGTTTTATCTAGATTAAGGATAAATAATGTTGCATCTACCATAGTTGTAGTAAAATTTATATAAGCAATTCTAATTTAAGATGGTTGATCTTATTTAGTATAAGTTTATAAATATACTTGATGTTGTTATGGGAATGACTACTGCTTCCTACGAGGTTGTTTAAAAAGTCAAGAGCTAAAGCTTTATTCTTTGCTAGATTACAACTCTACCATTATCTACGTGAAGGAAATTACCATATTAGAGTTTATCCTCTAAATAATGGAATTATGGAAATATTTAGGATTTTACTGTCATCATCCTTTAACCATCTTAATTGCATTTTTTCCCTGATATAAGAATGGTGAGCGGTTAGAGCTTTATTATAGATCTTCAATTTCTTTCCTTCAACTACTTTAAGATTATTATTTGAGTGGAGGAATTACTGGGATTTTCAATCACATTACGTTATTTAGCTTTAGCAACAACCTATTATCTTTTACTAGCTAACTTTAAGTTCAATAATTTCATCCCTTTGATAATTTTAAGCTTCACCATATAAGAAAATAAGGAGTGGCCATTTATTAGGGTGTTAATTCCCTTAGTATTTGCTTCTTCAAATCTTTTAAACTCATCACATAGTTATTAAGTTTAAAAAGAGAATGTTTGCTCAAAAATTCCTAATTGGCTTTATTTGAGCTATGTTATTGATAAAGTAAACACACGCAAGAGGGTGGTAAATTATGTGTGACTTAAATATTTTTCCAAGTTACTTTCACTTCTTA
This sequence comes from Erythroxylum rotundifolium, assembly GCA_027563915.1. Taxonomy (NCBI): domain Eukaryota; kingdom Viridiplantae; phylum Streptophyta; class Magnoliopsida; order Malpighiales; family Erythroxylaceae; genus Erythroxylum; species Erythroxylum rotundifolium. Next base: position 2,177 of record JAOSBO010139858.1, read on the forward strand.
TAAAGATAGGAGCATGTTAAAATTAAAACAATAGGAGCCCATCTAATGATAGAATCCTATTAAACGATAGGAGCTTTCTAAATGATAAATTATTTTAAAACAATTTAAAATAGAATGCATTTGCTAAAATTGAAAAGAAGCTCTTGCAAGTTGAAAAACAGAAGGAGCCTATTATAAAAGTGAAGGAGCCTCTTGTAAAAATGAAAACATAAATAATATACTAAGGAAATTTAAAAGTTAAAGAGAGAGAGGAATGATGTAATCGATTTATACTTGTTTGACTTATAACCCAAGCCTACATCGAGTCCCTGAGTATCCAGCTTGAGTGTTTCACTAAAATCTTAAGTAGTAATTTGATTAGCCTATTCAAGTTCACGAGTACATATTTTTCAATGTTTTCCAACCTTCTAAACTAGTAGTATTTAGCTAGCCTCTACAAGCTCTCAATAGATGAAAATGTAATTTGCTCGATATGAGCTTTAATGATCAATCACAAAGAGAATTTTCACTTTCTAAAGCACAAAAGATTTGATAAGAATATGACTTTTACAAGTATTAATGTTGTTGATGTAATTTAAGAGTCTGATATGTTTTTACAAAAACAATGGGTCCTCTTTAAGTAGGCATTTCCTTCAACTAGTCATTGCTTTACTGTCATCCTTAGTCAACTAAATGGATTTAAATTTGAATAATTTCGATGTCATCTTTGCCAAAAATTTTCAGTAATCATAGAGCTAATGTACCACCTTCATAATTAGTATAATCTTTTTGGATAAACCATTTCTAATAAGGTAAGTTTATAAAGAAGGTTCCTACAAAAAAGGAGTGTATTTCTTATGATTTTATTTTCTTTTGAGAATTAACCAGTTAACAACAAAAGAAAATAAGTCCAATGGTAACAAGATTCTTCCAGATATTATGAAATAAATAAGGAAAGTTCATTAGGAAGGTTCCTGCAAGAAAGGAAGCATTTCTGCTATGATTTTATTTCCTTTTGAGAATTAGACCATTAATTGTACAAGGAAATAAATCCAATTTGAATTTTGAAATATTATGGTTATCATCAAAATCATTAATAATAAACCTTAAGCTAATAGTTATAAGGTCAATTGTTTGTTGAATTTTGTGGAGAAGCTTGAAAAGTCACTCATGTATATTCTATTCACTAAGGTCAATCGTTCGTAAGAAAATACCATCTATTTGATTGTTGTTCTAAGTAAAGTGATTTTCTTAACACCTCAAGCCAAATATTTTTACACACTTGATTCACATTCCCGTAAAATAAAAGCTGAAATTAGTGGATCCCATTACACTTATTAAAGTGTCCATATTAGCTCAAATTGAAAAAATCTTAACAAGAGTTTGGGTTATGTCAATTTTTGGTGATAAATGGGTGAGCTGAATATGAGTTAGGTTATTTTTTAATACTATAAAATATTATGTCTGACATATATTTTAGTGTAAATAAAGATTTAAAATAACCTTTTTGCTATTAAAAAATATAAGGTCCTCTTTATCACAAAGGTTATATCTAAAGTATAAAGTATAGACACGATTCCTTATAATAAGATTTGCCTTATTTCGCCTACTTTGGCTATCATCAAACATATGAATTTAGAATTGTTCTAAATTATGAAGACATATTTTATTAATAGAGAAGTAGAAGAGAAGATCCATATGAATCAACCAGTGAGTTTTGTATCCAAAGATTGAAAACGTTAAGTGTGTCACCTAAAACATTTAATATATAGTTTGAAACAATCATCAAAATAATAATGTTATTGATTTCATTGAGACATTATTTCAATTGATTTCAGAATGGTTGAAGAAAATTGTTGTACATACATAAGAGGTTTTAAAAGATTATTTTATTCCTTTCTCTATATATGTGTGTGGCATTTTTTGAGTTAGAAATGATATGGAATTAATTAATATTACTTGGAATTGGTTGTTCTTTACACTTGAGACAAAGAATAGGGTAAGACAGACTAAATTTTGGGAGTTCAAATTTATAGAATTGATATAATATATTTTTAATTTTTTTCTCAATATACCTGAACTGGAAAGATTTTAGAAAATTTTCGTGTTATGTCCTAACAAATAAGGAACATGTTTGTAGCATTAAACAATGTCTTAATATTGAAGAAGAAAATAAACAAGTGTCAAGAGTGGCATTTTATTGACAAGTTTATATAAGAATAAATTAAAGGGGACAATTGCATACTCCTTATTAGATTGATAATTGTATTTTCCTATTTGTATATTTCTTTCCTATTTTTAAAATCTTGGTTAAGTGTAAATAAGTAACTACTACAACTCTATTTTCTTAAAACTCTTTATCATTAAAATTCTATACATATGCCAATGCAATTAGATATGTGCACCATGATGTATACTTTTTTTTAATTTAATTTATTATATTACCTTATGGTAAAATACAACTATAATAGGTTTCAAAAGTGCTCTAGCAAAAGAGGAAATTCACGCACTAAACTTGTGATATCTAAACATTTGTCATGTTAACTGCAAACTAATTTTCCCTTTTTAGTCAAATTGACATCTTCTTCTCATGTTTGGGGAGAGCTTCACCGCAATCCCTGTTGCTATTAGAGTGAGCCTGCAATGTAGAAAAATCTTCTAAAATAGGTGATCTAATTCTCTAGTTACTCATCTAAATACCTTTATATTTCTCTCCTATCATATATAGCACACCACCATTGTTATGCTAATCTTCAGTGCTTTTTAGTTTGCTTCAGTCACCACTCTTAAGGTTATTTCCCTCTCTATCAAGTCTTTCCAGTTTTATGTATTTAGGTTTACATCAAGGATTTTTTTATTTTCCTTCATATTTCCACTATTTACTTGTAGTTTAACAATATGTGTTTTATATTTTTCATTTGGGAATTACAGAATTCACAATCATAAGGCTCAATATGGTTCTTAATCTGGTCTTTTGTTACAAGCTTTCCAGATATCCCCATCCTGAGAATAAACACATATATAAGGAGTATATCAACATCCTGTACAAGTCTGTCCCAATTCACCCTTCGGGTCAGATCTTCCTACAGGTAAAATTTGCATCCTTTGGAGCTAAATTTCTTTAATCTATCTGCAATCCATAACCCCTCATCATCCTTTCTCCAAGGTAATTTGGCATATTCCTCTTAATAGCTTCCACTCTTCTGTTTTTTTTTTAAAGATCATTCCTATTTGTTGCCTTTAATGAATTTGATAACTCTAATATTCGAGTGAATCATATATTTGAGATGTTTTAACTCTTCTATCTAGTACAATGGTCTTATAAGGTGCCAATTGTCAAACCAAAAGAAGTAGACTTCCTATTCCCAACTCTACTAACAACCAGGTCTCGTATCCAATTTCTTTTGTTCAATATCTATCTAAAGTTCTAAGACATGTTCTGTTTAATTCCCAAGTTCCAAATACTATTTTCTTTTAAATATACACAATGTACGCACCTTACCTAGAGTTCTTCTTTTTGTTTGCATATCCACCAGAGCTTCTAGGCTAGGTTGATCTTATTTATTAATCTATCTAAGCTTATAGCTTAAACTAGTATATCAAACCCTAACTTAATTTTGATTTCCTATTGTTAAGGCTTGATTCATTCCATATTAGGTTCCTCAACTTCTTTTCAATTTCATCCAAAATGTTCTTAAGGAGTGCAATATGAATTATCGAGTAATTTGTAAGGTGATTTAATATAGATTAAGTGAGTTGTAGTCTTCCCCTATAGTTTAGGAATTTGTTACACTAGTGAATGATCCTCCTATGGATGTTGTCTAACAATGGCTTACAATCTGCATCATTGATCCTCTTCGATAAAATTAAATCTCCTAATTATTTGAATGGCAAGGAGCCTTACTTCATACCCAACTTAATGCCTTTTGTTGCTATTTCACTTTTAACACTAGTTGAAAAGTAGAAACTGCATTTATTAAGGTTGCTTCTAAACCCTAAAATTTCCTTAAAATCTTCAACTACTTAGAGAAGGGTATTTATGGATTACTAGTCTATGATAGTTGTGATTTGCATCATGTTTAGGGTAAATTGTTATGTATTAAGTGTTATATTGAGTATTTAGTGTGTACTTAGGTTAGGATTATGTTAATTTATATGTTTGAGTGTTTTTATGGGTTAGTATAAGTCTTTTTACTTAAATGTTATATTTTTGAGGTACCTTAATGTGTTTGTTTATGTCTCAGGGCTATCATCGAAGAATGGAGGAGATTCGGAGACTTTCGGGATAATATCACAGGCCACGATCATGGCACAACAGGCCACGATCTTGATAAAGACTTCTAACCAGACCACGATCATAGAATACTAGACACGATCATGGCAGAAAGATTATATCACAAGCCACGATCATGGCAAAGTTTAGATGCTGGCCACGATTATAGCAGGCAGGGCAATGAATGTGGCTTACGTCAACAGACACCTAATCAGGAGAAAAAGTCAAATTTCGAGGGATTTGTCGGACCGTTTAGGCCTCGAATAAACCCTAGGGCTGCCAAGGTATAAAAAGAACATAAAGAACATAGAAAGGGAGCTTTTTCATCAGCCAATTCCAAAACCCTAGAGAGACTATTAAGAGATTTGAGGAAGGAGACAAAGGAAGAGAGACACGAAGAAGAAGCTTAACACGAAGTACTTCCTGGAACAAGAGTTTACTCGCTGTCGCTACCTTCATCATCATCCATTCTAAACAATTTCTGGTTTACTTCGTTCTTACAGTTGCATAGAATTTGAGATAGACATATATGATAGATTATTGAGTGTTGAGGATATTGTCTAAACTCACCTTTAGGATTTTGTTCTTGATATTAACAAAATTTGGTTTATTGAGTTATTTTTTATTCAATCTCTGTGCTTAATAATTCGGTAACAAACTGAGAAGGTGAACCAAGTGAATATCATCAAATTGGGCAAACGAGAGTTAAGTAGTTTAATACATAAAGAATTGAATCAAATCGTTAAATTTATATACCGAGAGATCGTGCATAGGTCTTCAGTAGGTTTTTAGATAATTTCTGAACTAATTAGGTTTTGGGTAAATTTTAAATCAAGAGATTACAATTCCATAATTTAAATTAGGGATTATACATTAGGGTTAAAGATTATAACTCGAGAGAGAGTAATCCACCCTAGGATCGTCTAGACCCTTTAATTCAGTAATCTCATAATCAATTAGATTTTCGTGAAGGTCGGATAAAACCCCCTTTCTCTCAATTGGTAGTCCTAGGTTGATTCTTAATTGGGTTGTGCAAACTACTATCCTATTTATATTTCTGAAATTTAATTCTCGTAATTGATTGTTTGATTGATTAATTTTTTTCATTAGTTGTTTATTTTAAATTGTTGCAACTTAGTTTCACCTTAGATTTTAGGATTAGATGACCCCTGCTTGTGGGATCGATACCTTAGGTACTATGTGAATGACCCATGCACTTGTTGTATTATCGAGGTTAAAAAATAGTAAATCTTAGTATACATAAACCGTCTTAAGTTTTTGGCATTGTTAGATTTTTTTGGCGTTGATCAAGTTTAGCTCTATAGTTTAAGGCATTAGATTATTTTTAATTTTTTTTCATTCTTATTTTTTTATTTCAGAAATCATGCTCTTGTATGAACACAAGAGTCATGAAAGGTTCAAATCGTGCAATGGAGATGTTAGACTAAGATATCACAAGATTAGAATGAACCCTTAGGAAAGATCGGCGAGAAGAAGAAGACGAAGATATCAAAAAATAAACAATGGCCAAGGAGTCTCAAAACATGGAAATTCTTCCAAATTCTACTTAATTCCTAAGAAATTATGCCTTGCATCAACCAATTCACCTGAAGATACGAAGCCAAACGAAATCAAGTTACGGGACGTGGGAGAAGCAACTAAGCAGCGGAATTTGGAGTGCCCTTCACGATCTATAAGAGGAGGAAGGTATTCGTTTCAGATCCCTAAACTCTAGAAAAATTGTAGTTCCTAGATACTTCGATTTCAAAGCCCTCGATATATTAGAATTGTGTGAGAGAGTAGAAAATCTAGTTGAGAGAATCCAGTGGGCCTAATTTATACGGTTCCAATTTCTTGTCTATTAGGAGCTCACTGTGGAATTTTTCACTTCACTAACTTATAACCTTAGGAGTCCTAAGGAATTTAGGTTGAGAAGAAAAGCGTAAAAACTAAATGTAGAAATCATGTGCGATATGCGTGGATTCCCAAATCCTCCATCACCGATCAGCATGATGATTTTCATCCTTATCAATATAGGAATGAACCCATTGGAATTGATCAATTTCACGCCAAGGATGCACATAACAACATAATTAGGTCCCTCGAACATTTGTTGCAGCATAAATTCATATGTCAGCTGGTTTTTGACAAAACAGAAACCAACAAGTGTTCCATAAAAGAACTATTTATATTATGGTGCATAGACCCCGACATTCTAGTGAATACATCCACACATGTGTTGAATGCCATTGTTGTGATTATGCACAAGAGGAGAAACAATTTAGGAATCGAGTATATAGTGTCTGCCATAGCTGAGTATTATGGCATAGACCGTAGTGGGTTAACAATCCACCCCCTAACTTAAAGATATCAGCTAGAAGACACATGTGAATATTAGGCCCAGTCAGGCAAGCTCGAGTTCAGCGCCACCTTACTAAGAGGAATCCACTAATGAAGAATCCGAGGAAGAAGAAGAGGAAGAACAAGGTTGGAAGAAAGTTTTGGACACGATCTTCGACATCAACAAGATAATTGCGGAGAACACCAGAACCATGATGGAAATGGCACGGACACAGCGATGCCGAGGCAGGGATATTTGATGAATCCATCGGTATTTCAAGGCTCAAGGCGTTCAATTTTTGCCTCCGACACCTTCACCACCTCCATCTCCATGAGATTTTTATCTAACCCAGTTTTTCCTTTTGAAATTAGCCTTTAGTTCTATTGTTTTTATTTTTTTATTTATTTCTGTTTACCTTAATTCTATATTTCTTTTTGTCTTTTTGTCTTTTTGTGCTAGTTTGTTTCCTCCTCACATTGAGGACAATGTGTCGTTCAAGTATCGGGAAGGGTTATATGTTTTGCTTTTATGTGATTTTGCATATGGTATAATAATGTTAGGTTGCATTGTATGAATTTTTTGAATGTGTCAATAATTTAGATGGATTGAAATTCATTTAATTTTAAGCAAAGTCTATTAAGTTGTGAATAATCCTTAGCTCACAAAATTAGTGAATTAGGGTTTGTTGGATAGATATACAGCTTAATTGGGACTTGGTGTAAGTTTAGCACCCTCTAGATTGTCACATTCATTCATAATTTGAGGCCTTTCAACTTAAGTTAACAAATACCTAAAAAAACAAGGTAGGTAATAATAAATAAAAATGCATCTTTTGTTAAATAAATAACTATTCCGCTGACCTTCAGGTTATGAATAGAGCTAGTAGCTAGTTGAAAACATGATAATACCCGAGTAACTGGATTGACATGCATTACAAATGTTTGCTTTCGCATCAAAAAGCTATAATGATGTTTCAACTAAGCTGTTTAATAAACATGACTTAGTTAAGTAACTAGATTGATATTCGTTACCGATGTTTGCCTCCGCGTAAAAAGACTAAGTCTATGATCAATAAAATTAAAAAAAAAGTGTCTTCTTAATAAGCCTACTAGACTTGTAATAAGCTTGAATTTTCATGAAAAGGCACTTAGGAATAGTTACAAACTATGAAGGACCAAAGAATTATTAATGTGTATTTGCAATTAAAAAGGGTAAATAAATTAACACTTGGAATTCAATTAAGTTGTATATTTAGTTCAAAGCCCTTAGACACAGATTTTGCACATTAATGATTTGAAATAACTCAAATGATTGTGTTTAAGATTAAATTTATTTCAATGAAGCCATTGCCTCATTATTGCATTATATGATGTGTGTTTGTTATGTGTTCTTTGTTTTGTTTGCTTGAGGAAAGACAAACATTTAAGTGTGGGGATGTTGATAAATCAAAATTTGCATCATATTTTAAGGTCTAAATTGTTATGTATTAAGTGTTAAATTAAGTTTTTATTGTGTATTTAGGTTAGGTTTGTGTTAATTTATGTGTTTGAGTGTTTTTATGGGTTAATATAAGTCTTTGTGCTTAAATGTTACATTTTTTAGGTGTCTTGGTGTGTTTGTTAGTGTTTCAGGGCTAGCATTGAAGATTGGAGGAGTTTCAAAGACTTTTTGGATGAGACCACAGGCCACGATCGTGGCACAATAGGCCACGATCGTGACAGAGACTTCTAACCAGACCACGATCATGGAATCAAGGACAAGACCGTGACAGGAAGACTCTGTCACAGGCCACGATCATGGCATTTGGGCCACAATCATAACAGAGAGTTTAGATGTTGGCCACAATCATGGTAGGCAGGGCCACCATCATGTCCTACATCGGGTAGACATACAAGCACGAGAAAAAGTCAAATTTTAAGGGATTTTTCTTATCATTTCAACTTTGAATAAACCTTGGGGCTGCCAAGGTATAAAAAGATCAAAAAGGATAAAGAAAGGGATCTTTTTGCATCAACCAATTCCCTAGAGAGATTATCAAGAGATTTGAGGAAGGAGATGAAAGAAGAGAGACACGGAGAAGAAGCTTGATGCGAAGTATTTCTCGGAATAAGAGGTTTCCCACCGTTGCTGCCTCTATCATCATCCTTTCCGAGCTATTTTTGATTTATTTCGTTCTTACAATTGTATTGAATTTTAGATAGACATAGAAGATAGATTGTTGAGTGTTGAGGATACTGTCTAAACTCACCTTTGGGATTTTGTTCTTGATATTAATGAAATTTGGTTTATTACGTTTTTATTGAGTTATTTGTGATTCAATTTCTGTGTTTAATAATCTGGTAACAATCTGAGAGGGTGAACCGAGTGAATATCATCAAATTGGACTAACGAGAGTTAGGTAGTTTTGATAGATAAAGAATTTAATCAAATCGTTAAATTTATGTAACCAAAGATTGTGCATAAGTTTTCAGTAGGTTTTAGTCAATTTCATAACTAATTTAGGCTTTGGGTAAATTGTAAATTGAGAGATTACAATTCTATAATTTAAATTAGTGACATTAGGGTTAAAGATTATAACTCGAGAGAGAGTAATCCACCCTAGGATCGTCTAAACCTAGTAATTCGATAATCTCATAATCAATTAGATTTTCATTAAGGTTGGATAAAACCCCCATTCTCTCAATTGGTTGTCTAAGGTTGATTCTTAATTGGGTTGTGCAAACCGCTATCCTGTTTATATTTCTGAAATTTAATTCTCGTAATTGATTGTTTGATTGATTACTTTTCTGCATTAGTTGTTTATTTTGAATTATTGTGATTTAGTTCCACCTGAGATTTTAGGATTAGATTACCCCTTCTCGTGAAATCGATACCTTAGGTACTACGCAAACGACCCATGTGCTTGCAGTATTATCGAGGTTAAAAAAATAGTAAAACTTAGCATATGTAAACCGTCAATTAGTTTACCCTGAAAAATAAAAGAATATCATCTGCAAAAGCAAGATGTGTTAGTTTAATATTTTTACAACTTTCATGGTAGTGAAACTCTGGGGAGTTTTTTTGTTTCCCTCTATTAAGGTTGATAACACCTCTATGCCTAAAAGAAGTAGGTAAAAGGATAGGAGATCCCTTTGCCTAAGCCCTCTTTTATTTTTGATCAACTTAGTTAGCTCACCATTCATTAAAATTACAATTGTAGATGTTGTGATAGATTCCTCAATTCACTTCACAAACTTCAGAGGATATTTAGCTGCTTTAAGTGTGTTCTTGGAGAAGTTCCATTTAATTTAGTCATGGGCCTTGGCTAGATCAATTTTGGATTGTACAATTTCCCCTTTTTGCCTTAGTGTTGTCCCTTTTCAAGAGTTCTTGATACAGGACGATATTGTTCCCAATTAACCTCTCTCCAACAAATGCACTCTAGGTTGGGCTAATGATACTCTTTATGCTATTCTTTAATCTATTTGCTAGTACTTTGGTAATGATCTTGTATAGGATGTTACAACATGTAATAGGTGTAGATTCTTCAACTTTGCTGGCATTGATGTGCTTGGGAATAAGGCTTATACAGTTCTTATTCCATTCCTTTAATATTTTTCCCTTTTGTTGGAGAATTCTTTCGCTGCACCTATGACCTCTTCCCTTAACATATCATAGTTCTTTCAGAAGAACCTTCTATTGAATCCATCATGCCCTAGTGCCTTGTCGGGATGCATTGAGAAAAGTGCATTTCCACATCCTCTATTTCCTTAATTAGTTTTCCCTTCTCTAACTTAGTTACCTATTTTATACCTCACAGAGATGTTTCAGGAATGGGTTTAACACTGTCCTCATTACCAAACTAATTTCTGAAGTAATCAAATACAACTCTCTTAATGTTCCCTTGACCCTGAAATTTTGTTCCACTTCCATCTTCCAAAAACTGGATATTATTCTTATTCCTCCTAGCTTTGATTGAATTTAGGTAATGCTTGGTACACCTCTCCCCTTCTTTCAACTATAATATCCTAGATTTTTGTCTTATTAGGCTTTCATAGTTTTCTAACATACTATTGTATCTTTTGATAATCTCAGCCTCCTTTACTATTAAATTTTGGTTCTTTTGTTCTTACATTATTCTTCTTTGGCACTGTTGTTGAGCTTTCAATGCCTCCTCTTCTCCTTAGATCCTAATACTGCATTTTTTTTGCTGAGGGCTGTCTTTAACATGTTTCAGTTTCGTTGTAAATTTATAACTTTTTTTACCTTCCACTCACAGCTTCAATTCCTCCTCCAGT
>JAOSBO010140144.1:0-24947 GCA_027563915.1 Erythroxylum rotundifolium
ATATGAATGCATGAACATAGCCAAACAATTTTAAAACACTCCTAGCCCGTTCCAAATTACTATTTTACCCTTCCCATCGGTGATGGGATGTTACAAAAAAGAACTCATCATTCAAAACTTTTAATAATGAATTAAGTGAGGATGAAACATCCTCAAGTAGAAGCAATAAAAAAGACACCATCCTTATCACTATGACATTAAAAAGACTTTTAAAGTAAAAAAATTCTCAAAAAGAAATATTTCAAACAAGATAAGGTCAATCTAAAATAAAAATCCTTTAACACTACTTGTTTTGAATGTAAGAAACCTAGCCATAAGAAGACATAGTTCTTTGTCCTTAAAGATAATTAAAAATGCAAATAATAAAAAGAAAGAGAAGAGAGACAAAAGGAAAAGCTATGAAGGAGTGCATTACTTCCATTCAAAGAAAATACATAACTCATATAACACTTAAAGGAATGTATCCAAGAATAACAACTTTATACCTCACTTTCATATAATAATAGAATTAATCTAAACATATAGTATGATATTTCATTTATATTCCAAACTTAGAAATATTGATAATTTTTCTTCTTCAAATAATAAATGGCAAGTAAATCCTTGAACATGTGGTTGAAAAGAAGGAGACTAGCAACCAAAGGTTCAAATTCATTTGGCTTATAGGTTTCTAAGAAAAAAGAGGAACCAATGGTGTATAAATAACAAATGCTCAAGATACATGACTAGTGATGCGTCCTAATTTACAATATATAGAGATAAAGATAGAGAATTTATTATATTTGGAGACAATGGTAAGGGTAAGATAACTAGTTTTGGGAAAGTTAGTAAACAAGAACATTTTTAAAATTTTTGAAGTAAATTTTATTAAGACTCAAAAAGGAAATTATTACATCAAAGCATAAGAAAGAAGGCTAAACCCCAAGGTCTCTAGAAAAACGTAAAGAGGACAAAATTAGGTTAAGGAAACATTTAAATTCATACATAGAATAACAAATTATAAAGCCTAACTCAACTTAAAGTTTAGAGCTTTAAATTGAGGTGTGGATAGAGCCTTAGGGAGTTATTGAGCTTAAGGAACATTTCATTTGGAAGCTAGCTCATTGCTCATATCTCAAAAGATCTTCTTAGTATTAATTAACTCCATAATCCCCATGAAGGTGCTTTGGAAAAAGTTATAATTATTATATTATTGATCTTTGAATATTCTTATATTTCTTTCTTCCTATAATTCATAAATACCATAATTTAGCACTAGTTTTAAGGTTTTAAAGCCTCCTTTATGAGTGCACCTCACTTATTCAGCCCATGACAAGAACTAACACTATTTATTTCTATAACATTGTATTTAACATATGTTCCATGCTTGGTAGTAAACATTAGGAGATGATATTGTATTTTAGGGGCTAAATTACATAGCTTACATAATGTATTGGTCAGAGTAATGCCTTTTAACATGTCCAAAGTTTGTAGTCTTTCCTTAATTACCAACCATAATATGAAGGAGGCCTTAGGGGAATTTTTACTAAACCATACTAGCTAGGTTCCTCCAAGTTACTTTCTCTATTAACGCCTTGAATAAACTTAAGTAAGATTTGTTAGTGCAAAATTATAAGTTATGCCTCCTTTATAAGATCCTATAATGTTCATCCATTTTTGGTATGTAATCAAGGATAGAATTCATTATCAAGATAAAGCCGCTCTATACATTTTGCCATTGGCCTTTAAAGATGATTGCTTTTACTTAGTTGTCAATTAGAATTAGGAGCTTAATATTATCCAGACCTTATATCATGTTTAAAGGGCCAAGCTTTTCTAATTGTCAAACTAAAACCATGCTTTCCTCCTATTTCCAATTCTTACTTTTTATTATTTGAACCATAATGTCTCTTAATTGAACCATTTTTTAAAGGATTCATGAGTTTCTTAGATTAGCTTTGATACTATAGAAGCTTTAGTCTTTTTATTATATGGGAACACATTTATGTTGCCTATATAGACTTAGAATCAGGAAAGTGATTTCATATCCTTTTGTACATAATAATTTTGTTTGGTATTCTAATTAATTTAATTTCTAAACCACCTTCCTCTTTAGGTGGATAGACTTCCATCAATTTAACATTAACTCATATAATAATATCTTACTTACTTAACCACAAGAAATTCTTCAACATCTTCTCCACCTCTTTCATTAGGTTTTGAGGCATGTAGAGATGGTAACTTCAGGTAGGTTGTTCATAACTATTATGATTAGTTGAAGTTTGTCTATATAATATAAAAATTTATTATTTTAATAAGAAATTATTTTCATAATAGATTCTAATAGAGGATGACAATCTTTATAGGAAATTATATTATTTGATATAAGGATTTTTAAATAGTTGAAAGGTAAATCATAGAGACTAGAGATTCTAAATAGGTTAATTACTAGGCTTTGAAAATCTGAGGGAACATATATATGACTCTTGCATTTATTTATAGAAAGACCTAAGATCTAGTCACAAAATTACAAGGAAATTGTTAGTAATTGCACTGAGTTATGATCATCACTACATAATAATAAGAGATCAGCTATAAAAAAATTATTATATAGCTTCTGCTCCTTACATTTATGGTGAAATTTGAAGTCTATACATCTTCCTACTTTTTAAGCCATCAGTCTTGATATTGCCTCAATGCATAATATGAATAAGTGTAAAGAAAAAGAATCACCTTGCCTTAGAACCTTAACACCATTAGAAGTATTAATTGGTTCTATATTCACCAAGATTCTAAAAGAAGTAGTGATGATACATTTCCTAATTTAACATTAAAAATATTTGAAAATCTAAATGAATGTAAGGAATTAAGAATAAACCTTTAGCTAATCAAGTTAAAGGATTTGTTGAAGTTAATTTTATTAAATAATATCTTAAGTCCTTTTTTTAGTTTTTAAAGAGTTTTTGAGCTAGCAACAAGTTATCACATATACTCTTTACTTTGATGAAGGCTCTTTAAGTTGGATTGATGATAAAACTTCAATCCTTCCTTCAGCCTTTCTATAATCATTTTGGAAATGATCCTATAAAGAAACATTATAGTATGAAATTGGCTTAAAATCACTTAGGTAACTAGCATTTGGTTTCTTAAGAATTAGACATACATTGATTTTGATCAATTTTACAACATTTTGATATATATATATATATATATATATATATATATATATAAAGAACTTCAATATAGTTTAGTGATCATATTGCCCACTAAATGTCAAGTCTTCTAATAAAAGAAAGAAGTCAACTCAAATAGTATAAAAGTTTCATTAGGATTTAGAGTAAGCAATACTTTTTTGATAACCAAAGCATTAAAAGGATTTATGAGCATCTTCTTCTACTACTGAGTTAGGGAATTAAAAATAAACTCTTACCTATATATATGAGTAACTATTGTTAGAACTTTTTATAATGTTCTAAAAATAGTTGAGATCGATATCTTTGAGCTTCTTTTGCTCCTAAATGACTTCCCCATTTTTTTCTTCAAAGAACAATTGTTATTGGAATTCCTTCTGTAAAAGATTGCGTTATGAAAATATTTTATCCCAATTTTAACTTGTTTATTCTAAACTTTTGTTTCATCAGTGAATGGTGATCCTCTAGAGCTGTTGTGGGATTTATTAGTGCTTTTCTTTCTTTAACCTTTAAGTCTGCATCTCTAGGCCTTAAGTTCGATTCTTCATGAATTGTTTATTAGTGCTTTTCTTTCTTTAACCTTTAAGTCTGCATCTCTAGGCCTTAAGTTCGATTCTTCATGAATTGTTTTTAAATCATATGTTATCTTGTTAATTAAGAAGCTTTTGTCTATTACTTTTTCCATATGGAGTTATTTAATTCAACTTTCACTTTTTAGATCTTGCTCATGCATTTATAAGACTCAAAGCCTTCAACCTCTATGCTTAAACATTTTTAAATTCTATCTCTAGACCCTTCCAAATTTACTAGAAAATTGTTGAAACTAAAAGGGGATTTTAATTTCCACTTCCTTTTACTTATTATCAACCTAATAGGGGAATGGTCTAAGCATATAAGAGTATGAAAAAGGTTTTTGTTGTTAGAGAACAATTTAAGCTATTGAGGATTGGTCAAAGCTATGTTAAGACTTTTCCTTATGAAATAGCTCCCCTCTTGTTTATTACTTAAAGTGAAGTACACATTATTATACCTTGGGTCAATTAAATTAGCAACATTTAGCTAATTTGGCATATCTTCATTCCTAAACCTTCTACACAGTTTATCCCACTCATCTTCTTATGTAAGTAGAACACAATTACAGTCTCTAAATGTAAGCCACGAAGCATTCATTAGCGAGCTCAGCAATTTCAGGTCATTTTATATGGAGTTTCTTTAAAATTCATTAATGAGTGTGACTTCAAAAAAGCAAAGATCCTAATAAATACTAACCTTTAAATCAATAAGTTGATTTGAGATAATGGATTGATGAACCTTATTTTTACAGAGGTCAAAAGTGACAAAATCCTTCCAGTATAGCGAGTTTGATAATTCAATTACATTCTAGTTTTTACCAAAAAACTAAAGATTATTATCATGGTTATTTGCTTTTATTCTTATTTCTAATAGTCTTACCATATATGGGTTTTTAGACAGAAGATAATAATGCATTATCTACTTTTTAAAGGTAATTTATATCTTTAACATTTTATACTATGATTATGGAGGTGAACGAAAGGTATGGGGCCCTTCCTTCTTTAATTTTCTAACTAGTTTCTTTTTAACTCTAGCAATTATTACCATTTTAGGCTTACTATACACTTTAGCTTTCCATATTATGATGGATAGACTTACGAAAATCATGTCTTGATCTTAATTCTTACGAGGGGTTATCTTTAGGGGCTCCCTTAAAGGCTAAATGATGGAGTTGTTTTCTTTTTAGGCTAAGGGCATCTACTTGAGGCAATTCCAAGATTTTTATTTTCTCTATCATGTTAGCACTTAGGGATGTGTATCTAAGATTTATTATAGAGCCAGTTCCCCTTTTACTAGTAACATTTACATCCTTATTGTTTCCTTATATGTCTATTTGAGTGTTAGAATATAAGTTAGTGACTCCTCCTTCATAATAAGTTTCACACCTCATTTCTTTCCTATTCAAATAAGGCTTGCCATATCTAAATTTCAAACTTTAAAACTTTATCTAGTCATAAAGCTTTTGCTAGTAGGCTTCCAAACTTTCTTTTCCTAATTAGTGGGTAGTTTCCACTAATAAGATAGTTAAATATCTATCTTCATTAGATCTCCCTCATTACTAAGCCTCTTTAGCTTTAGAGTTTCAGATCAATCCCCCCCTCTAAGAAAATTCTAATGTACCTTATCCTTTTTAGCCTCATTTTGTTCTCTTCCTAAGCATATTGATTATCCAATGAAGCTAGCTAGCTAGCTACGTAACTCAAACAAACTATGGATCAATATTTAAGAGGTACATTGTAAAAATTGACTTATATTTTTGTCCTTTTCATACTATTCTTATGTAACATCATTATATTCTTCCATCTATATAATAAAATATGTTTTCCATAGACATTATAAAGACCCATTTATATAATCTTCTACATATTCACTTTACATATAAATCTAAATTTAAGAAGTCATTCTCATTAATTAGTATTTTTTTACAGATCAAACTTTACTAAATTAGCTTCTGCCTATTTATGAACTTCTAAAAATGGAAGTACTAGTAATGTTTTCATCTTAATGCACTAGCTTTTAGTACTTCAATAAAGGAGTAGGCTATGACATAGTCTCCATCCATTTGAATACGAAAGAATCTCAACTTTTTACAAGGATATGGTCTGTAACCACCTATTTCTAGGACTTATTCATATTACATGAGTATGATCCATCAACAAGCTAAGTCCTTACCTATTGAAAATTAACTTGGGAGGATAT
This sequence comes from Erythroxylum rotundifolium, assembly GCA_027563915.1. Taxonomy (NCBI): domain Eukaryota; kingdom Viridiplantae; phylum Streptophyta; class Magnoliopsida; order Malpighiales; family Erythroxylaceae; genus Erythroxylum; species Erythroxylum rotundifolium. The sequence continues at coordinate 5,943 of JAOSBO010140144.1, forward strand.
TTAAGAGCCTTCTTTAGGGATAAGGATGTTTTAAATGATAAGTAAGGACAAAGTGAGAGTTAGTTTTTGCATTGTCATGGTAAAGCTTATAGGTAAAAGTTTTATGGTATCAAGACAGTGGCTTTAGGGAATGGATAAGAATATTGGAAACATATGTAGCAAGGAAGAATTAGATGGGGGTAAGTTGCTATTTTATCCCTTTCCTTCATAGTTAATTCCCTTTGTATTAAAGGAAACGGAGTAGACTTAATCTCAAGCAGGAGAGTTCATGTGCTTAGTTATACCAAAAATGGTCAATTATGGTGAAAAGGAAGGAATGTTTTAGATAGAGATCAAACTCCTTCTCTAGCCCTATTACAACTGACAACGTGTTTTTAGTAAAAGGATTAAATCATAATTTATTAAACATAAGCCAAATATGTGAAAAAGATTATAAAGTACAAGTTAAAGGAAAATTATGCATTATTTTAGAAGCATTTATAATCAATGTTATGAATATCTTACTTACACTAGTACTGGATTGGGTTTTTGTATGGTACTGTATTGGTATCGATTAATACTAGATACTGTTTCAGGTAATTTTTTAAATTTATGGAATAGTCCCTGAATTTTTTTAAAATTATAAAGTAGTCTATTAGTATATTATACTGTATATTTTATAATTTTATATCAACCATATCTGTAAAAATCATAATAATAAAAATTAAAAAAATCTATTTATTTTTGTTAAAATAATAACTATAATTAATGTGCAGAAAAAGATCATTTAATCATCATGCAAGTAAAAAATTAAGAACAATATAAGGTATTTGAAATATTACAATTTCATCACATAATAAATAATAATTACTTCAAAACATCAAATAAAAAGAAAAATAAAGATCCTATTACAATTGACAACAAAAGTTCGTGACGAGGAGATAACTGACTAGAAGTGAAACATGAAACAAAAAGACATATTATTTAATTTACTATCAATTAAATAATATTATTTATTATATTTATTATTAATAAGAATTTAAACAATTTAACTTAATATTATATTTTTAATTAACTAAATTTAATTATTACTAACATTATAAATAACTTAATTTAATTTATAAATTTAATTTAATATAATTATAATTAAAAATATTTTTAAAATATATAAATTTCCACTAAAATTTGATTCAATAATTCAAATATATCTAAAATAAACATTATTTTATAAATAATAAATTTTAAATTATTTATTTAAAAAATAAATATTTTTATTAATAATTATTATATAAAAGATTGAAATAAAATAATTTATTTTTAAGTTTTATTTAATGAATAATTATTATTAGTAATAAAAATATTAATTTTATTTTAAAAATATAAATTAGAATATCAAAATAAAAGTTGGACTAAATAAGTAAATAGCTAATTTTTAAAAAACAAGTTTGAAAAGGGGGTGGGGAGGCGGGAGAATTTTTAAAAAATTAAAATTTTGCTAAATAATCCCTATATTTTTCAAAGTTTATGATACTAGTTGATATTTAAATACCTGTCGATACCAAGTGAAATCGTCAGTACTAAAGACCGGTATCTTTAAACATGATTTTGTACCTTTTTTACTTAGTATGGTACCTTTCGGCCAGTACAAGCTAGTACAATATGAAATCCATAACGTTGTTTATAATAGCATTACAATTTTAGGTAAGAAAGAAGTTAACGTTTATATAACTGATTTAACATTTATATAATTGACCTGCATAACCTCTCTAACCCAAATATAAAGTGTTTAATGTCTATAAGTGAAGATGTGTGGATTTGTTATAAGAGACTTAAGTATGCAACCATGGATCTCACCTCTAACCTTAACTTCAAGCAACTTGTCAATAGACTTTCAATAGTCAAGTTTTAGAAAGACAACATGTCAGGAGCTTGCCAAATAGGCCAACAAGTGAAAAGCTCATTTAAGAGTAAAAAATTGATAAATCTACTAAACCTTTTCAATTACTTTATAAGAATTTGTTTAGCCTTATTATAGTTACTAGTTTAGGTGGAGAAAGTTATACAATTGTCATAATAGATGACTTTAGTAGATTTACACGAGTATTATTTGTTACTAGTACAAATGAATGCTTTGGAGCATTGGTTAAGTTTGTCAAAAGAGTTTAAAATAAAATAGAAATCTCCATTGCATTAATTAGAAGTGATCATAGTAAGGAATTCAAAAAATGAATTATTTGCAACTTTTTATGAAGAAAATGACATATTTCATAAATTTTGTACTCTTATAACTCCTCAACAAAGCGAAACTGGTTAAAGAGATATAGGACTCTGCTAGTTATGGCTAGGATAATGATACATGAATATAATCTCTGAAAGTATTTACGGGTGGAAGTTATAGCAATGCATTTCATATATTCAATAAAGCTTGTATAATAACATCTATAAATAAAACACCATCTGAACTTTGGCATAGGAAATAACCAAAGATTAGATATTTTAATGTGCTTAGTTATAAGTTTTATATTTTAAACACTAAGGATAAGTTAAGAAAGTTTGATTTAAAAGAGGATGAAAGAATTTTTCTAGGTTGCTCATTAACTAGAAAATTGTATCAAGTATTTAATAAAGACTCTTATTATTGAAGAATGAATCTGTGTTGTTTTTTAATGGATTAAACCATCTTGCCTCTAAGAAAAGTCTTAAAGACGATGATATAGGTCTATTTAAGGAATTAAAAAATTATCCCTTGAAGAAAATATGAATGATCACTAAGATGCCTCATAAAAATAATTTTTAAAAAAATCAGTATGACATATAAAAAGGATGAGAACTTCCAATGGATATCAAATTTAAGAAGAATCATCGTCTGAGTCAAATTGTAGGTGATGTTCAATATGAGGTAATTAATATATCTCATTTTATAAATACATCACGTCTTTTTTTTATTTCTTAAATTAAACCTAGGATAGTAGAAGAAGCCATTTATGATGAAAAATTAGGTTCTTGCTATGAATAAAGAATTGAAAATTTTTGAAACAAGTGTGGACTTTAGTGCCTAGACTTAGATATCATCAAATCATAGGCACTAAGTAGGTTTTAGAAATAAATTAGATGAATTGGTACTATTGTGAGGGATTGATGCCTTCTATACTTATAAGAAATTTATTGATGTTAAAAATGCAAGTGCATAGCTTGCTATAGCTAGCATAAACAAATACGGGTCAATCTCATGAGGATTATAAGTACTAGTAATTACTTTTTGCCTATTATCTAAACATCGACTCATATTGTGTATTTAATTAAAAATTAAACTAAACAACTAAACTAAGATTTAAACAATAATGAACTTATGATAAAGGAAAATACTTGGAAAAGTCTATATCAAATAAATAGAATTTAGGTAATGAATCCCCCTAAGAATCCTTAAATATTAACCATTTATCATGCAAATTCCTATCTTATGTTAATATCTTTATCAAGACTATTAGCAACTACTCCATCAGTTGATTAACAAAAATATTTCTAGTTAAATAGGATTGCATTATCAATTTAAGAATTTCAATATTAGGTTTGACTTTAATCTAGAGGATTTATATTGACCTGTCTATAGTTTGCATGCAATTCCTTCCAATTATGGTAGATCTATTCATACAAAAGGATTTCTCAATCTCAATCATATGAAATCATATCATGAACTAATATATTAGAACAAGAATAAAACATGTAATTGAATCTCAATAAATCAATCAGTAACATTGCATTAAATAAAAAATCAAATCATATTGTTAATACAACTTAGGGTTCACCATACCTAGGCACTAAAAAAAGTAGTTCCTACTCATAGAAAACAAAACCAAAGATAAACAAGCAAAAGAACTACTAGAGAACAAAGAAATTATAATTTTAAGTCTCCTTTTTTTCTTCTATAGATCTTCTTAAAAGTTAGGTTGGATGTTGTTATCTATCAAATCATTTGACGTATTCTTTATGTTTTCCTCGTCCTATTATCAAAACTGTCACCTCTTTATACTCTTTATGACTCAAAATTACTTTTAAACTCATCTCCTCTTATTTTGCCTCCATTCACATACTTTTATAATAAAAGCTAGGGTTTTTGGAATATACATAATCAACATACACTAGTGTGTAGGTGATCGTCTATCTCTAAAAACACATAAATTCATGATATTAAACGAGCAAAGAGACTTACACAGGTAATATACATAGCTATGTATACCAATATATAGGAGCATGTAACTTCACACAATCAAAGCAAAATTCTTCAAATCTTCACACGTTTATAAAGACATATATAGTCACTGTATATGGTCATGTAGGTCCAAGTTGCTTCAAATCTTTATTTCATGCCCCAATTTCATTTGAATTATTCTCCTTTTAGTCTAAGAAGGCAATTATTACCTACCAATGCACCTGAAGCAAATTAAGTAACAAAAATACTATAAAACTATTATATATTAAGAATACACATTAAATATGTATACAGTCAAATAAGCATTTATCAAACATTCCCACACTTAAGCTTTTGTTTTTATTTAAGCAAAACATAATTTAAAGTATCAATCTTACACATATTTGTCCCTTATTAACCTCAACTTGCCCATCCATCTCTACATTATCATATCATATTAATCAAATTAACATATAGTTAGATTCAAGTTATTATAAAACTAACCTTTAAAAGTCAATATCAGTAATAATCACATCAGTAATTTTTTTGCAATCAAAGCAAAAATGTTTACACCTTTACCAATGTTTCACTCAATGTGCTTAAGTATTTAGAGTGAAAGGTATAAGAACTCTCAAATCAATATATAGCAAAATTCTTAACCATAAGCTCGCAATATTATCACATCTCTCCCACTTATAAGTAAATTAAAATCAAAAATCAAAAGGTCTTGATATGAGGATTTAATAGGGCTTAGGTAAGGTATAATTTAGATAATAAAAGCGCGATGAAACTATAGGGAATTTACAAAAATAATATTTCAAGAATTACAAGATGCTTCACAATATATAGGTCCTTCACATTATAAATCCATTGGTACTATACCTTTAACACACTTTTTTTTCAATAAATAATCATGTACCAATAATTAAAAAAATTGGACCTTTTCAAATTTTAAGTTTCAAACAATCAAGTAATATAATTCAAGAAGGATAATATAAAGGTTAACAATAGGGTTATAATCATTAAAAAAAGTTAAGACTCAAAATTGATTACTCCTAAGGGACAAAATATGGTAGGGTAATTATTAAGAAAATATGCTAAACAAATGTTGAATCTAAATGCCTTTATCACTTTAATACTTCTGATTTAACAAATGTGTTCTTAATATGCATAATAAAATCAAGTTCTATAATTATCCAACTATGGATGATAACATATATGAAAGAATAAGAGCTTAAATATTAATCTATTTGTTCTTAGGATCAAAAGCTCACAAAAAAATGGTGTCTTATGTGTGTCGATAATATGCAATTTTTATTCAAACAACTAGCTCATCGACTACTGAAAATATGAAATTTTAAAGCAAGTTGATTATAACTTTCATTCTTTTGCATACTAATTCAATTAAATAATTAATAACAATCTTAAGTAATTTGGATATATTTTAACTAATTTAGGATATGAGTTAATAAAATGTAATAACAAAGATTATTATAAGCTTAAGAAAATTATAATCCCCTTTCACACACTTAAAATTGTAAATTGTCCCTAATGTATACAATATTAACACATATGGATTAAAAAGGAAGAAAGGATAAGGAATTTGGTACTTTCCTGAGTAATAAGAATTTTAGAATTCTAATTTTGATGAAGTTCCATCTAATATGAGATATAATCATCCTTAAAAATTATAAATAAAAAGGGATAAAAAGATAAAAGAAAATAGAAAATAATGAAGAAACAAAATATGAAATACGAAAATAAAAGTGAAATAAAATAAAATTGCACTAATTTTTAGAAAAAAGAAAATAATAATGGAATGAAAATAAGAAAAACACAAATAATAAGAAAAAGAAAAGAAAAGACCAAATTGTAGAATCCCTCAATCATGTTATGACTCTAGCTTCTCCATTGATGGAGGGTCCTCGGGTCGTATGTCCTCAAAATGTGGAGGAGGTGATGATGATGTGCTTGCTCTAGATGGTAGAGATTGAAAAGTAATGCCTTGATGGCTCGCCATTTGCAATAGTAGATCCCCCATCCATCTGATAGAGGTCTCAAGTTATCCTATCCACTCCACAATCTCCACTTGTTATATTCGAATAGTATGTTGGGTACCTATAAACTAAACTATATATCTCTCTAGCTGAGTTATCTTCAGTGGGTCCCAGTGTGGTTTCTATATTCTATGTGCTTCCGTACTATCCTCTTGTGTGATTCCTCTCATTTGGGATGGCGGTGAGTATGGCTGCAGTGATTGCTTTACTGTGTGTGGCTACTCCCTAGCTCCTTTTGATATTGCTAGCTTGTTAAGAATCCCAATTAGGTGGTAGATATCACCCATAGGTCCTCGTCGTCTACATACCATATGTATATGTTTCATACATCAAGGTTTAGTGTTGCCATGGTACCTACCAATTGCATTGTTGGTATTCTGTTAAAGACACCCATTAGTCGTGCAAGTCCGATCATATAATGGTTAAACATAGATCATGTTAACCTTCCTCTCCTCACTCTACCATCGGATAAATTGGTCTAATTCATGCCCTAATTGTATTGGTGTCCTCCCGGTGATGCTCCAAAGATAAAACACATCCATCTGATATGAAATACAATAATCCTTGTAAAATATAAACAAAAAAGGATAAAAAAGATAAAAGAAAATAAAAATAACAATAAAGAAACATACAAAATACGAAAATAAAAATGACATAAAATAACATTGCACTAATGTTTAGACAATAGAAAATAACAAATAAAAGAAAATAAGGAAAAAAACACAAATAATAAGAAAAAGAAAATAAAAGATCAAATTACAACATCCCTTAATCATGATATGACTCTGTTCTGTTCGATAATTAAAGGTCCTTAGGTCGTATGTCCTCAAAATGTGGAGCTAATGATGATGTATCTGCTCCATATGGTGGAGGTTGAAAAGTGATACCTTGATTGCTTTCCATTTGCAACAATAGATCTCCCATCTGTCCAATAAAGGTCTCAAGTTGTCCTATCCACTCCAAATTCTCTATCTTTTATACTCAAATAATACATTGGGTACCCATAAGCTACTCCATGTGTTGCTTCAGTCGAGTTATCTTTAGCTAGTCCCAATGTGGTGTCTATAGTCTTGCTTATATACTATCCTCCTCTCGTGCGATCCCTCTCGTCTAGGATGATAGTGAATACGGCTACAGTGACTACTTTCCTATGTGTGGCTCCTCCCTAGCTCCTCTAGATGTTGCTAGCTCATTAGGGACCTAATTATGCAGTAGATATGACTCGTAGGTCCTCACCATCTACCTATTGTATGCATATGCTTCATGACATCGAGGTTTAGTGTTGCCATGGTAAACATTAATCATATCATTGGTAGTTTATTGAAGACCCCCATCCATCATACAACTTTAGTTACATAAGGTCTGACACAGATCGTGCTAATTTCTACTTCTCACTCTAAAGTCGAATAAATTGGGCTAATGTATGCCCAGGTGTATTGGCATCCTTTTGCTCATGATCCAAATATAAAACACATCCAAGTTCCTAAAAATGCCATGGTTTTCACCCTATCCACTCAATGTGTGACTTAGTACTTCGTGGATATATCTGAGAACCAAGTATCACAGAGATAAGATCTTGGATTTACTAAGGTCATAGCCGTCGTCGTCACTAATTATATGTAAGAATTATTGAGAAGACATCCCATACATAAATTCTATCCATAAGGATAAGTAAGCTTACATCCCCATGAACCCCTAGTAGTAAAGCCCCATTATGTCCGATAGCTCTAAATAGCTTATTAAGACAATCTCCCCTAATAGCTAGAACTGAATTATGTTCGGCTGGTCCCAATCATGTCTTCCTTTCTCCAAAAAGAATATGGAGAGCACCTTGAGTGTTAACACCCAATAAGAGGGCTCCTTAATCTCGGAAAAACAATAACAAGCTCCAAGATTGATAAGTTCGCAAACTTGCTAGACCAAACCGACTTATACCAGCACCTCCCAATCAATGCTACGACCTGTCACGAAAGTCCTATCCTTGAGCTGTTGATAATGCTCCTCATGTGTTGTTGCGTTGAACAGTAGCATATGAGGTCACTCTAATGGTTAGATTGAGTAAGCTCCCCTCGAGTCTTTAGAGGACCCTTCTTCTCGTGGTCTTGTCATTGTGCCTGAAACATTACATAAATGTGAGAAAATTGCGTATAAACTATAAAAACACCCTTCCCCACACTTATTTCTTATGCTCACTAATTTTTTAATCATGAAAACGAACTAAAAAATGAAAATTAAACAAGTAGCAAAATCATAAACAAATAATCTATTGCATATAAATAAATAAATACAATTAACATTAAATAATTGAAAAGTTAACTAATAATCCATTTAATCGCAAAATTTAAAATTAAAATATTTTAATTAATAAATAAAATAATTTAATTATCGAATTTTGAATTTAACCCTAAAATTGAAATTGAGAACCTTAATCTAACAATTATGCAAAATTAGTCAAATTAAGCATTGAACTCACGAAAAAATCTAAATTAAAATGAAATTAACCAAGATACAACTTTAGTTAATCATAAAAATAACTAATTAATCCTAATTTCACACAACATCATCACAATTTAACAATTAGTGAGCAAAATGGCATAAATTTGCAATCCTCTTTGAAATTTCATCCAATATGCACACAATTCATCAAATTGAATCAGTAAATCAAATGGGTAAATATGAAATTCAACTATTAAATCACAATTAATCATAGAATCATGCAAAATTTTACAAATTCCCAAAATCCTAACCCTAGCATTTTTAGGGTAAAAATCCCAAAAAAGTGTAAAACACCTTATTATGCATGTATAAACAATTGAAAATGATAAGAATACTTACTTGATTGTCGCTAATTTGTAAGAAAATGCAAGAAATTTTCTGGGAGATTGAGAGGGCAATGATAATAAAGTGAGACAGAGAAGAGAAAGTGAGAAAAATGATGGTTTAGGGCAAATTAAGTGCTATTGCGAACTATTATGGACTACACAATCGTGTAACTGGCCATGTAAGTCACCGACTTGTAACTTTTCGCGGACTTATATGGTCTTTTACATAGGCATCTATCTAACTGTGTAAGTTTACACAAGCATGTCTGGATAGCGTGTAGCTTTTTGTAAATGTGTACAAAATAAAAAATAGTTGAACCAACGTAAAAATTTTGCACTTTTATGAAACCTTAACATGCATACCTTAATATAATAATTATGCATAATCTCAACAGGATGCTCAGTGTCCTAGATGAAAAAAATATGAAACAAAATTTAATCATAAAACCTAAACGAATTCATAGTTTGCCTCTATGTAGCACTTTTTTAATTTTTTAGCTCGACATACCTTTAATGCTCGGCAGCTTATAAAGATGGGGTTTCTATAGTCTTACCATAGGTTCCATGAACTCCAAGTAAGCTACCTATTATTGTCGCTTACCACGATTCTCTTTTGATTGATTTCTTTGAACTTGCACAAGCATTCGTGCTCCTTTAAAGGTAGAGTCTTATAAAATATCCAAAAAAGGATCATTCTAAGACTTACTAGATTCAATGACATCAATTTGTTCAAAAGTATGATTAATGACATTTGAAACTTTAAAAACAACCTCTTCATCCCCCACCTTTAGTTTTAACTTGCCTTCGTCAATATCCATTATTGAATTAGTAATCGTCAAAAGGGTTGACCAAGGACTAAAGGCATTTCCATGTATTCCTCTATGTCAAGAATCACAAAATCAATTAGGAAGACAAACTTATCAACCTTAATATGATCATCTTTTGTAACTCCCCTAGGATATTTTACTGATCTATCTACTAGTCACACACTTATCCTAGTAGGTTTAAGTTCACCTCTTCCTAGCTTTTTAAACAACAAATAAGGCATCATTCATATTAATTCTAGCCTCTAGGTTGACTAAATAATTATCTATTTTTAAATTACTAATTCCATAAGTGATAGTAAAACTCCCTAGATCTATAAGCTTCTCTGTAGTTTGCTTTTTAGAACTTCTGAGCTCCTTTTACTTAGTGCAATAGTTGATAACTCCTCTAACTTTTCTTTATTTGATTGTAGCTCTTTCAAAAGTTCCATATGTTGCAGTATCTACACAAGAGCTTTAATAAGAGGCAAGTTAGTTTGGAGTTGCTTGAACATCTAAAGGAACTTACCAAATTATACATCCATTTGATCTTTGTTAACTTTCACAAGATAAAAGATGATAGGTTGATATTACTTGATTTTCTTAAGGTGGCTTTCACTTTAAGCTGTACATTGACTCTTAGTACTCTCCTTCTTCTTTTCTCTTTTTTTTTTGGAAGCTCTGTTCCACTCTTCAAGTGATTGCCATTACATGTTCTTTAGGATTTGTTTTAGTTGCTCTGGACAGACTCCCTTATGGTATTTTATAAACTAGCTTGGCAATTTGACTAATTTAACATCTAAGTTACGAATAGGAGCCTCCGTTCGTTGATTTCTTACATTAGATTCTTGAGTAATCTTCAACATCATCTTCTCCAGAGTAGGCTTCTTAGCTTGAGGTGCTTGTTGTTGAAATCCCTGCAAAGGCTTTTTCCTTACTTACCCTTGATTTCCCTAAGAGATATTGTGGTGATTCCTCCATTCTGGATTATATGTTGCTATATGGATTGTTTTGGGGGCCTAAAAGCACTCCCCAAACAATTCATATGCTTAGGTTGTCTTACCTGACAGTTTGGACCTAAATTTTTAAGCCTACAAAACATACACTACATAACTTGACCTTATGGATTCATTATTATTCAATTGATTTTTCTACTAAATGCTTCCAGTTAGTTTGCCAACTACACCACTGAGTCCATTCAATAAACTGTCGTTGGCTTATTAATTCTTACTTTAGAAAAGAGCCATTGATATTTGATCATTGTTATGTCCTCAATAAGGTCGTAGGTTGCTTAGTGTCTTATTATTAAGAGTACCCCTAGTTGCTGCATCAATTGACTACCTTGTGCTCTGAGTCAGCATATTATAAAAAGTTTGGATTTGCATTCAAAGTGTTAAAGCATGAGGTGGGCATCTTGTTAATGTTTTTTCTAAACCTCCCTTATGTATCGTATATTGATTCAGAATCAGCCTGGGAGTAGGAGGAGCTATCGTTCCTGAATTTTACAAACTTTTTTAGTGGAAAGTACTTTCACTTGATCCCATGTAGTCAATGATGATTGTGGCAATGAATTCATCCATTGCTTAACCTTTCCCCTTATAGAAAACATGAACACTCATAGTCTTATCACATCATTGTTCACTCCATTTATTTTGAAGGTATCACAAATCTCTAGAAAATTTAAGATGTGTGCATTTGGGTTCATCTTGTAATCCGTCAAATTGGACAAATTACTGCACTATTTGAACGATAATCGACTTGATTTTAAAATTATTGGCATTCATAATCGGTCTAAGAATAGTGGACTTTACTCTAGTCAAGTCTAGTATACTATAATCAAACATTGTCCTCAGTTGGTCTATAATTGTTCTTGATTCTTCAGTATCAACTAACCTCCCTAGTCTTCTATTTGTTGATCTAGCTCAAACTCTCTCAGTTGTGTTCTTCAGATATTTCTACAAGCAATTCTCTTGATTTCTAGATCTTTGTCTACTAAGCTCACTAGATTACTCTAGGTCACAAACTGACTAACAATAAGATCTGTGAGGACAATCAAAATAACAAGTCAATTAAATAAAATAAAGTAAAAACAAAAAATCAAAATAAAGGTAAAAATGACTAGATTGACAAAAGCTAGGTTTTTCGAATATTATTAATCCTTGACAACGGTTCCAAAAACTTAATTGCTGTCTTCCATACTTATAAGAAATTTATTAATGTTAAAACTGCAAGTGCATAACGTAGCTATAGGCAGCATAGGCAAGTAAGAGTTGATCCCATAAGGACCGTAAGTACTTGTAATTATCTTTTTTCTATTATTTAATAGTTGATTCATATTATAGGTTCAATTAAAAATTAAACTAAGCAACTAAACTAATAATAAAACAATGATCAACTTAAGTCAAAGGAAAATACTTGGAAAAGTCTATATCAAATCAATAGTACTCTGGCAATGAATTGATTCAAATTGTAGATTTAATTAAAGTTAAACTAAATAACTAAACTAAGATTAAAACAATGATGAACTTTAGACAGAGGAAAAATACTTCAAAAAGTCTATACCAAATAAATAGTACCAAGGTAATGAATCCCCCTAAGAATCTTTAAATATTAACCTTTTATCATGCTATTGTATTATTGATTATTAGACCATGGAAATTCCTATCTTTTGTTAATATCTTTCTTAATACTATTAACAACTAATCCATTAGTCGATTAACAGAAATATTTATGGTTAAAACCCTAGGATTGCATTATTAATTTATGAATTTCACTATTACGTTTAACCTTAATCTAAAGGATTTATGTCGACCTATCTCTAGGTTTGCATACAACTACTTCCAATTATGGTAGATCTTTTCATACAAGAATATTTCTCAATCTCAGTCAGATGAAATCAAATCATGACCTAATATTCTAGATATATTAGAACAAAAATAAAATGCATAATTGAATCTTAATAAATTAGTCAATAAAATTGCATTAAATAAAAGATCAAATCATATTGTTAGGGTTCATCACACCTAGGCACTAAAAAAATTTATTTCTATTCATAAAAAACAAAACCAAAGATAAACATGCAAAAGAGCAACTAGAAAATAAAGAAATCATAATTCTAAATCTCTCGTTTTCTTCTGATGGATCTTCTTACAAGTTAGGTTGGATGTTGCTATCTATCAAATCTTTTGACATATTCATGTCTTTCTCGTTCTTTGATTAAAACTATCACCTCTTTTTGTTCTTTATGACTCAAATTTACTTATAAATTTTCCTCCTCTTGTTTTGCCTCCATTCATGTAATTTTTTTAAGTAAAAGTTAGGACTTCTAGGATATACATAGTCAAGAAGTGACCGTGTATTTCCAAAAACACTAGAATTTGCAATTTTATACAGGCACAGAGACTTACACGTGTGTGTAACTTCACACGACCAAAACAAAATTCTTCAAATATTCACACTTATACGGTTGTGTAGGTCCAAATTGCTTGAAATCTTTGTTCCATACCCCAATTTCATACTATTTCTTGTCCTTTTGGTCCAAGAATGCAATTATCACCTACAAATCCACTCGAAGCGAATTAAGTACCAAGAATACTATAAAAATAATAAATATTAAGCAAAAAATATTAAATATGGGCATTTAATTATAGTCATATAAGTAATTATCAGTCAAAAATAATGCTAGATTACTAGCTAAAGGGTACAATCCAAAAGAGAGCATATATTTTGGGAAAACTTTTATAGTAGTAGCTATTAGAAACTATTAGATTATTACTTGCATTTTTATCTTATGTGAATCTCAAATTATTTTGAAAAGATGTTAAAGTGAATTTTTAAATGGTTTTATTCAAACAGCGTTTATGTTATTCAACCACCTAATCTTGAAAATCATAATGCAACTAGTCATCTTTATAAATTGTCTAAAGTTTTATATAGCTTAAAAGAAGCTTATAGAACTTACGGTGATATGTTAAATGCATTCATTTTGAAAAATGGATTTACAAAAGCAAAAGTTGATAAAACTTTATTCATAGAAAAGGATAAGGAAAACATCTTAATTTTTCAAATTTATGATGACGATGATGATGATATATCTTTGTTAAAGTATGAGTAAAGATTTTTCCATGCTTATGAGTAGGGAATTTAAAATGAGCATGGTAGTAGAGCTTAACTTCTTTCTTGTACTTCAAATCAAGCAAATGAAGGAGATCATCTTCGTAAATCAAGTCAAATGCACCAAATAACTAATAAAATGCCTTGAAATGGATCGAGTTAGGTCATTGAAGACATATATAATTATTAAAACTAAGCTGAATAAAGATGAAGAGGACAATTTAATTGATATAAAACTATATCAACGTATGATTAGTAGTTTACTTTATCTTAGGATGAAGAGGACAATTTAATTGATATAAAACTATATCAACGTATCATTAGTAGTTTACTTTATCTTAATACAAGCATGCACAACTTTATGTTGAATGTTTGTTTATGTGTTATATATCAATCAAATCTAAAAAAGTCTCACCTTTTAGTCGTTAAACATATTGTTAGACATCTTTATGTTACCATGTGATTAGAACTTTGGTATTCTAAATCCAGAAAATTTAATTTAGTTGGCTACATAGTTGTCAATTATGGTAGTAGTCTTTAGATAGGAAGGGAATATTTGGTACTTGTTAATTTCTAGGCAATGTATTAGTTTTATGCTTTTGTAAGAATCAAAATTCAGTTGCCTTATCAACTATAAAAGTCAAATATATAGTAATTGATAGTTACTGTGCATAAATTTTTGGGCTTGAATAATGACTTAGAGACTATGTCATGGAATTTACAAAGATATCAATTAGGTATGATAACATTAGTGCCATTTTCCTTGCACATAATCCTATTCATCACTTTATAAACAAGCACATGGAAATTAAATATTATGTTAATAATGATCATTTGTAAAATGGAATATTGAGATAAACTTTGTTGATGCATTACGCTAATTGACTGAAATGTTCACTAAACTAACGAGTAAGGATAGATTTTACATAATTAGGAGAGAAGCGGCCATATTTAATGGGAATTATATTTGATAGGGACATATTTATATGCTTAAATTTAATTTTAATTATTAATTTATAATGAGCTTCAATGTTTTAATATTAGTTTAGCAGACTTTTGAATAATCGATTCTTTTGTATGTTTCCAAAAAGGGGGGGGGGGATTTTGTAAAATTAGATTTGGAGGGAGTGGTTAATTCAAGAAATTTCAATTTTGTACATTTGGCATTAATATTGCAGTTATAGTTTTATTAACCTTTGGATTATTAAAGCCTTTATCATGTCAACTTCAAATTGATATTGTAATTAGTTCTATTATGATAATCTTTATACAAATGTTGGTTTATGTTTAAAATATATTAATAAGATTTTTTTGTTATGCATTAACTTCAGTGGAGCTAACTATTTATAACACCTTAGAATAACAAATCGTGTGTATTTGATTTTTCCATTATTTATCCAATATCATAAAATTTTTATCATCATCAAGTTGGAAGGAGATTGTTAAGCTAAAGGAGGTTACAATCCACATTTTGATCATAATAAGATATAAGTAGACTAATGAGTTTATTTCTTATAAAAGCAATGGTGGTCATATGGAGTTAAAACTCATTCTAGTGAAGCACAAAATGAATACAAAGGAAAAAAAAGACATAATAATGTTATAAATATGTAATTTTTATTGCACTTGTTACTTTGATACTTTAGAGACTTTTCATGTATAAACAGATTATCATTTTAATATAAACAGATTATCATTTTAACTTATTGCATGAGTCCTTTCAATGATTTAGAGGAATTAAGTTTTGATTTTAAAAACCCTCTTGATCCTTAAAACATTCTTTAAGGAATATTTTTAGAAGTGTTTAAGTTAATTTCACATAAGAAAACTAGATTTATGTAATTGAAGATGTTGAAATCATGATTTTGGGTATATAGGCAGACCGATATAGATTAATGGCCAACTTATGCTAGTTAAGGTTATAAAAAAGTGCATAGACATTGTATTAATGACATATTAGTTGAACAACATATTGATGTGATCAATCAATGTCCCACTAAGATGTACCTATTAGTTGACCAATATTCCAAAGGGTAGCATATTGGTCGACCACTATACTACAACTAGCTATTAGCAATGACTAATTATTGGTTCCAACGACTAGTTTAATCTCCTAGTGGCATAAATACATGATTTTTCATTAGTTTGGTTATGAAAAAAATATTTGGGTGTTATATAAACACATTTTAAAGAGTTTTCTTTTATACTTTGTGATCATTCTTTTTCCATTTCAAATTAAGTAAGCCTTTAAGTTATCAAAGTGATTAAGCAAGGTCTTTTGAGTTATAAATTCATTTATAATTGAGATTGCTATTTCTTTATAGAAAGATTGTAAGAAAAGTTGCTCTTTACTCATAGATAATATTACTGTAAGAAGATTCATCTTCATTTTGTCGAACAAAGAAATTAGAAATTTTAATTACTATCTTGGAAGGTGGAAATAAGCAAGAGTTGTTTACCAAACTCCTATAAATGTGTTTTCCTTTCCTTTTGTTTACACTATTTAAATTACTTCAGGATTGTGTGATTAAGTTACATTATTTAAATGGGTGAATCACAAAAAAGCTCAAATTTTCGTTAAATTTTTAATTATAGCCCAAACTTAAAAAAGTAACAATAAAATGCCCAAACTTTCAATGTTTTCAATTCTAGCCCAAACTTCAAAAAGTGACAATAAAATGCTCAAACTTTCAATTTTTTCAATTCCATCTTGACCTTATTTGTTGTTCTCCTGATGTCTTAGCCCTCTGTTTGCTATTTATTCTTATGAGGCCCTAAACTCCCCTTACATTATAGTGTACTGTAACAGTAAGCTCTTCGTTTTTAGTTCGTTCTATTGATGCCCTTAGTGTGAGGGTGTTGGGGCTGTATAATTTGAATATCGAAGGGTGAAGGTGTCGATAGAACAAACTGAAAATAAAAGGAAAAACTAAAATCAAAGCGTAAGGTCATCAGGGTTATTTAATATGATTTAGGCCATTTTTAAACAATGATGTCGTTTTAATTATGTGATTAAACAACGTTTTTTCGTTAACCTTTATTTGCTGTGTTAATTTTGGTTGACGTGTATTAATAGTTAAAGTTTCTGAAACACATAGCAAGTCACATCAGCAAATTTAATAGAAACACTAACATCAGGCTAGAATTGAAAAAAATTGAAAGTTTGAGCATTTTATTGCTACTTTTTGAAGTTTGGGTTAGAATTGAAAAAAATTGAAAGTTTTGACATTTTATTGCTACTTTTTAATGTTCAGGCTATAATTGAAAATTTGACAAAAGTTTAGACTTTTTTTAGTAATTAACGCTTTTTTTAAATAACATGGTGGCCTGTTAAGGCAATAAAGAAAAGAACAAGAATGCCCTCCTAAAAAATGTACAAAAAGGGGCTAAAGTCAAAATGAGAGATCGTTGTATGATTCCTTGCAATCTCTCCGACAAACATAGTGAGTCTCACCTACTCTGGGTGGAGGTGGCACAAAAATCTCCGCAGCAGAGGGAGATAAGGGAAGGGCGAATGGCGGTCTCGGCTGGAACTGAAATGGAAGTTATGGCAGTCGGGGTCTTCGGCAATTGTGCGGCGGTAATCGACTAGCTTGAGTGAAACTGGGATGGGAGTTGTGGCAATCAGTCTCGACCGTAAACGGTAGGCTGGGTGTGGCATCCAGCGGCGGTGACGAGGAGAGATGGTAGCTGGGGTTCCCTTCAATATGTGGTGGCCACGTTGTTCTGGGAAGAGCAAGTGGTTGGCGGATGGAAATGGAGGCGGAAGCAACGTCGACTTCCTAGGTGCATACCACCTCTATGAAGCTATCAGGTAATTGTTGAAAAATTTGTAGATTGTGGGAAGTATTCATGAATCCCCCTTTAGCTAGGGCATCTGCCGTTTGATTGACTTCTCTAGAGATAGATTGGAAGACAATGAATGGAAGAATTTCCTTGCTTGGCAAATTCTCTGAATTAGGGTAATTGTCGAATTCCCCTGCATTTCTGCTTTATGAATCATGGTGATGGCCACTGAGCTATCTGATTTGACAACTAGGAATTTTGCATTCTTTGATTGTGCCTGTTTCATCCCCAAATAAATTGCCTAAAGCTCTGCCTATAACGGAGTGCATTTCCTAATCTTTTGGTTGACGCCAACTATCCAAGTGCTGTAGTTGTCTTGGAGTAAGCCACCTGCTGTGGAAACCTGTGTATGTTTACAAACGGCCCCATCGACATTTAGCTTTAGGTATTCGTTTGGTGGTGGTAACCATGCATGCCCAGTTGGAGTGTGCGTTGGTGATGTAGTACTAGGCATGTGTTGTCTATGGTGGAGTCTGATGTGTTGATAACTCCAGAGTGTGTCTCTAAGTTTTGCCTTGATTCTGAACAACAAACTATTCGTTGAAGTCCTGGCATCCTGAAAAGCCTCTTCATTCCTTGCTATCCACAGTAGATAATAGGTACATGCAAAAAGTATGTTCCAATGATTCGTCTCCTGTAAAACAGACATTTGCAAGTTAGTAAAAAACCAGATAATCTGATCGGTCTGATCCCATAAGTGGTTGGGAAAGAAAGGAGAGAGTTTGAGCCAAATAACTTTGCTCCTGAAATAGTCTTGAAAGACATGTAAGGCTGTTTTAGGTGATTTGCATAAATGACACTCGTTCGAGTTTCTCAATCTTCTCCTGTGTCTTCCTGAGTTAGTCCAAAGTAGCCCTTTGATTGATTTCCAAAGGAAAGTTTTGATTCTTTTTTCCACTTGAAGTTGCCAAACTGACTGCCATCTAGTGTCAACTATATTCCACCTGCCTTTGCAGATGGCTTCGTGGGCTGAAGCAAAAGAAAACTGGCCAGAGGGAGTCCATCTCCATGTAATCTGAGCAGGAACATCATTAAGATCTGGTGCAGGTAATCCTCTAATTTCCTCCAGTATTTGAAGTGGTAGAAAGTAGGATAAGAGGATAATGTTCCAATCACCCGAGCTTGTAACATAATAGGAGACTGTTTTGGTTCTGTGGATTGTTGGGAGTGATGTGGTTAGATGTAGCAAGAGTGGT
>JAOSBO010140230.1:0-24943 GCA_027563915.1 Erythroxylum rotundifolium
AGCATGCACTTAACAAAATAATAAAGAACACCTAGATATCAAGTGCACTAATCTTGAAAAGATTCAAATCTGCAATATATAGACTGCTGGGTTCAAATAAACTTGTGGATGATCGTTATGTATCTATAAAGCCAAGTAAAATATCAAAACAGAAACTAGTGGTGGTTCACTCCACAGCATATACTGTTGGAATGCAACCGCAATTGAATCACGGATGCAGCGAAAAAAAATTCTTTTACGGATTCCGAACAGATCCCGATAATTATAAAACCTAAATAAAAACAAAAACGATATAGAAATCGTACCTTGTTCGCTTTCCTATTGAAAATCTTTGAAAACCTTTTCAATCGATCAATCACAAGCTGTCCAAGCATCCAGCTTCTGATGGTATCCACACAGCAATTCCCAAACAGTTTTTGAGCGGAAAAAGACAAATCCTAGCTTCTATAAGCTTTTCCCGTTTTTATAGAAAATCATGTCATTTATTAAAATTAAATCTATTTAATTATAACTAAAATCAAATTCTAATTATAATTAATTTAATCTTAATAAAATCAAATATCTCATATTTGATTCCCAAAGTAACTCAAACTTTATAATTAAGTCCAACTTAATTAAATTAATTTTTCTTTCACAAATTGCTCTTTGATGTGTGACCCATTAGGCTCCTAATAAATTGGCAATGATTACAAATTATAATTCTAATTCACAATTAGAATTAGATAAATTAAAACTTCTTTTAATTTATCTTTATTTCTCCAATTAAACAATTCATAATTATAAGTCATGACTGACGTCTAGCAACATGTCATAATTACCCAAATATCAGGAATGTCATAGCGATTGACTTAACCTATCCATGCATGGCTATAATGTATAATTTAATTCTTTCATTATTCAATATTCTAATTGGACAGAGTATGTCTACTCTTATCATCAAATTATGTTCATTTTTGCTAATTAGTAATTGATTTATAATTACAATTTGAAAACACCTTTTCAAATGTCAATTCACTTTGGCCAGAGAATTTCATAAATCATTACTAATCAAGAACAGCAGAATATTTTTTATAATTACTTTAGAGTGACGAATCCTATATTGACTTACTCAACTATCTACATATATACTGTATCCAATTACTACCGATTGAATTATCCTAGGACGATTCATAAGTAGCATCAAAACACAGTAATTCCCATACTAGATGCCTTGGTAATCTCAAGTCCGAGGATCAATTATACAACCATTATTATGAGATAATCCACAGACACACAAGTAATGTTCCATTTGGGATTCTCATAATCGGGTCAGTTCAGTGAACTTATTCTCTAATAAGCACCCACATGATTGTTTCAGTGTCTCCACACTATAATCTATGAGATCAATTACTTTCTTCATAAGAAAGAAACAAACATGTAGTAGTCTAACCGTTTCATCAATATCCCGTCTTGATGAAACTACGACTAGGAACATTTAGGAATAATATACAAAAATTGCAATTCGAATCTCATAATTATAATCGCATTATAATTTTTAATTGCATAATAATTATTTCATAGATTTTATCTTTATGATTAATAAAATAATTAACCAATACACAAAGATAAAGAATGCCTTTTATTGAATTATAATAATGTCATACAAATAAATTTACAACTAAAATAAATTGGCTGCAAGGGCATAAACTAAATAAATTTATTTGTAGGACATCCTTATGAAAGGCTGTTTTGTATACGTACTCAGAAAAGTAGGAGAGAGACAGAGTGAAAATGGCAAATTAGATTACAATACCTCACCAAGCTTCCCCATCCATTTCACTTCACCCGTAAGTTTCTCGTGCTTGGTAGCCAATGTACCTGACACAATGATGAAACTATCAAAAATGAAAGTGGAATAAGTGTAAACTATCAGAAATGAAAATGGAAATAAAAATAGTATACGTTACTGCATAATCATATAAGAATAAATGTCAACCTTGCCAATAATTAGAAAGTAATGATCAAGGATGAAGAGTAATGACTAAATTAGTAATGATGCATGCGGCAAATTCTATGATGTAAATACGTTTTTATCAATGTGAAACAGAACTGCTGCACTTACTAAAACCTTTGTGGATCAAAAAATTCAAACTTTATTAACTACAGTATCAGGTCTTTCATATTGTAATGACTATAAAAATTCAAGATTTTCCACAAAAACGAAGAAAGAAAAAGGGAGGACGAAGAGAGTGGGAGAGCCGAAGCAATACAATGAGCACACATATACTTGAGTTGATAGGGATACCTTTAGAGATATGGCACCCCGGTGGCTCCAAAAGCCCATTGGTTTGGCTGTTTTAAGAGAACATCTATGCTTGAATTTACCTTTAGAGATATGCTATGTTTTTCACCTCTATTTGGTTTAGTACACTTAAATTTATATCCCTTCAATTGCAATATTAATTAATAACTGACAGTGTAAAATGCCAACAAAAGGATTAGTTTTGTCAATTATCAAAGAACAAGGACTTCTAAAGGTAAAATTAAATCATATGGATGCTTCCTATAAAATACAATCCCACAAGATGTCTTAGGCTTGGTTTGAGAGAGCGGTTGCGGTTGATAACCTACTGAAATGATAAATACTTATTTTCAATAAGTACTGATAAGGTTTCATTACCCTTGCAAATTAACCCTACACAAATAACAAGTAATATATAGGAGTAGGGATCGTTCCCTCAAAGATCTGATAATGGAATGCTAACTATCGTCAAACTCATCAACAAAATTTTTTTCACAAAAGACAACTTAAATGATTGAGTATCAAATGCAAACTACTAAGTAAACCAGAAAACAGAAATAGTTAACAGAAAATAGAAATCAAAAGATAATCTGACTCGAATGGAATCAAATTTGATGCAAACAAAAGCAAACGAAACCAACTAAATTGAACTCAAACCAATGCACAAAAATAAGTGATTATTTTCATCTCAGCAATTCAGAATTTAAAGAACACAAACTTAAACAAATACTAAATCAAAATTCTGCAAAAATCAAAATTGAAAGATTAAGATAGAAACAGAATTATGAAAACTTCACTTGCAAAGGATTTCGCCATCTAAACCAATTAATTCATTTATTGGAGTTGAAGGATTATTCACACATTGTGTTCACATAATCAAAGGATCACCAACTTACTGATTTTATGCTTCTTAACTATTAAGAAAACAAATCTTCGCAAACAATTATAGGATTCATAACTACTAATCCACCTATGTCACATACGAGAGTTACTATAGTTGGTTTAATGATCTTGCTTTGAAAACCTCGACAACTACTATCATCTGTTTAAGAAAAAGTTCGAATTCTCTCAGAGTATGTTTGACAACTAATATCAACAACCTAGCTATAAATCAATTAATTTGGCAACTACTACCATCAATTAATCGAATAGTGTCCAAAAATCCCTGATAAATCTTAATTCCAAATTTTAAGATTTACGAGTTCAATTCAGTCATTAAAATGCTAGAATTCAAACACATGATTGCAAATCACAAACACAAGAATTGATTAAGATTAAATCCTCATGAAATAATATAGGTTCGAAGGGTATTAACCTTTACAATTGAATTAAGCACATAGCCACATATACCTTGTAAAACAAATTTACCACCGAATGGTCCTAGAAAATTGCATCTAAAAAGAAAGATTAGAAATAGGATTTCAGCTAGGAGTTTTAGAGAACAATCCCGAGGAGGCGTCCCCCTCCACCTCTAGACAAAAGTCAAATTTTATATCCCCCCCCCATGATGAGATGGCTGACCTAATATTAGCGGCCCACTAGGAATCGAATTCCTTCTCAACTTCAATTGGCAGCCATCGCAAAAACTCTTCCGCATCTGCCTAACCAGCCATCCCAAGTGGCGTGGCTTGATGAGGTGGACATTGAGTCATCTTTAAGTAACCATTGGATTCATGCCGTTTCATCTAAGTGCTTTGAAAATCGACTAAAGTTTTGTTAGCTTTGAACTGTGTTTTTGATAATACATCAGGGTAAATTTTGACTGCGTATAAAACTCAAACGGTGACGATTCAGAAGTTTAAATTTTATCAGTAGGTTTGTCTTTGAGTTAATTTCAATATGAGATTTGATTCACTAAATTCCACCATCTGAGTCAAAATTTATGATTGAAACATCATCAAAAGGTCATTCTGGCAATCAAGATCCTGATGCAAATTTTGGGAAATTTTTTTCTCCTGAGTTCCAGCTCAGAAAAATCTGCAATTGGTCCCAAAAAATCCGTAAATGAGTCAAGAATTTAAGTATGAAATTTTAGAACTTTTTGCCTAACCAATCTCGAGATAAAAATCCAATAATGACTAAAGGTCAAGTATGTCAGAAACCTAAAAATAGTGCAATTCGAGTCTATTTGTTTCATTTATGCATTCTACATCAACGAAACCCGAATAATGCTAAATCATGATTAGCAAGATATAGATGAACATAAAATGAATGTAAATGACTCTGAATTAAGCCTTAAAGATATATGAAACTATGAATGTGTCGAGTATTTATGTGTTTGGAATTACTATTTTTATAACTGCTGAAACGTGAAAATAGGTGTTTGGCAAGTACGATTGCAGTTGCTGAAAAGAGATAAAATGACTAAAAAGCCCATTGATTAAATAAACTATTAGTTGTTGTATAAATAATTAAAAATATATTATTAGTCATATAAATTTAAAATTATAAATAATAAAATATATAACATATCCATCGTTATTATTTTCTTGATATGTGTTTATTTATATTATTGAAAAATGATAATTTAAATTACAACTCCTTGGTAACAAAATGTCCTTGGGATATTTCATAAATTTAGGTAACTTCAATATTATATAATTAAAATATTAAATTAAAATGAAGAAAATATAATTTGGAATAATCTATTTGATAAAGTATAATTGTTCAAGTTAAAGTAAATGCAAATGAAATTTACATTAGTTGAGAGTATAATGAAAATAATAATTATTAGAAGGTTATTAATGGAAAGTAGAATTTCTATCACAAAAGTACTTTCCTACTGCAACCTTGTTTTTATATATCGATTTCTGTGGTAGCACCGTACTTTCCTCCAACATCCGGTTGTTTGCCTGTAGATCCAAATATGTGATTGTATTTGAAAACTACAATGGATAAGTACTTATCACCATCACACCACAGATTCAAATGCAGCCTTAGTCTAATTAACTAGTATAATGGCAGACAAGATAAATCATTAAATGAACATCTTTTTAGGAAGAAAGTGGCGGTAATTATCAATTAATCATCAATCACGAGAAAACATGAAGAAAGGATTATTATGGAACCTTTACAAGTATTGTTGGGTTAATTCCCCACTGGTGATGGCTCTAACAAAAAGAGAGGGATCAAATCCAAGAGCCTTCATCATTCTATTGTTGTTAAAGCATGTCTCGAGGACTTACTTATTACCACCATCTTGGCACCAGTGCTTGCCAGCTTATTTACTATCAGCAATTAATTATCAATTAAAGAAAGGAAGCAGAGGATTTAAAAAACCTAAATGATAAATAGAAGATGTTTGGTATGCCTTTGTTCTTTGTTAGGTGTAAAGAAGATTGCCCATCAAAAAAAGTAATTTGGTATGCCTTGTTATTCGTCATCACAAATAAAAGATGTTTGGCTTTCTTCAAGATAAACTGTAAAAGAAAATGCAGGGTTGAAAGATATGTTTCTTTTCAAAGGTTGAAAAGAAGGTGTTATTAAAGTTTGTAGTTCAATCTTTGTTATTTTGAAATGTCCAACTTTTTATTGAATTTTTAACTTTTCAATTTGACTTATTTTAGTAACTTTTTTGTTAAAAACTGACCAATTTATTAATTATTCGATCAAGGTGTTAATCTAAAAAGGATTTGATTAAAGCAAGGTATCAATCTAAAAAGTATTTCTTTAGACCAAATATTGCCAGCAATTTGAGCTATTATTAGAGAGGAATTCGGTCAGTAAAAAATTTGTTAGTTAGTAGGATATGATGACATATTGGGGAAATTCCCTCATGCCTTAGTTTTTAAGGATCCATGATTGCTAGATAATACAAATCTGTTCATTAGCCTTGATCCTCGTCCCAAACATAAGTCTGTCGAGTGTTGGGCCTATTTCTAACTAGTTATTAATGAAGAAACTTCAATAGCACATACAACAAGTGTACTAAAAATATTCAAAGTGATATTCATAGACTCATACGTTATTAATGGAAGTGAACTCTTTGAATTCCTTCTCAGGAAACATTAGCTATCATTCAACAAATTATGTGGTTCTATCTAGTTCTCATCAAAAATAAAATATTGGATCATTTCTTAGAATTTATATTTTGAAAATGATAGATAGTCAATGAAAATGCAAATACCTGTCATTTTCAGGTATGGATTCATAGCTACTAATATCATAATGGGCTCTTTGATTATTTGATTAGGGCTTTATGATTTTGAGACCTATTTTCAAGGCCAATAAGCACCTAACGCACTCATTGCTTAAATTCACAAGAATAAATTAGGACAATGAAGTTACCTCTTTGTGTGGAATGCACACCAGTAAAGCTTTTATTTGAAGTATCCTTTATGCTTGGCTTATTTGGGAAGAAAAAAGAAGAAATGTATAACAATTATGTGAATGTTAGTAGTATAATTACAATGGCAAGAATGGGGGAAAATCGAGAAAGCTGCTCATGACACCAAGGCTTTGTGTATTGAACCAACATATTAGGGGAGATTGATAATCGTAGAGAAATGTATATAAGTACATCCTATGAATAAACCTCATAATATAACCATAATCAAGCCTTTAAAGGAATAAAGAAAATGCCTTGTTGATGAAATAACTTTTAAATATATTTATTATAATATTTTATACCATAAACTTTTTTAACACAATCCAAAATATACGTCACTTAGTTTTTGATTATTTTGACTACTCATAGCTTTGGTCTTGTAGTATTCACAAAATTAAACCTCAATCTTAACCATGTATATGTCTCCAATTATGTTTACTACATCACTCATTCATTTGTTATGATACTATCTAAAAGTGTATCCTTATTTCTAGGCACTTTTTAAAGGAATTTCCATATACAAATAAGTTCTCTCATAATCTAAAAGCCTCCAATTTTACCTTCTCTAAATACCTTTCTAATTTGAAAAATAAAAATATTAATCTTCTTTTTATGAAAAAAATGACGTTAATCATCAAATAAAGTTTTGACCTACGCTTAACGAAAAGTCTCCAAAAACATTTTCCAACAACAAAAATTAGTGGCTAAATGGTTTCTGTTGCGGAAATAAATTTGTAACTAAATATACAAGTTGACAAATAACGCTTCGCGGGAAATGACATTTATCTATGAAAATAAAACATTGTAAAAAACTATGCACAACGTTACTCCTGAAATATTTTTTGCCGATGAATTACTTTTGTTGCAGAAATGTTTTCGCCAAGATTCCTGTAAAACATTGCCGATTTTTTTTGCTTCAGGACTTCAGCGACGATATGAAATTGTCTCAAATATTAATTTGCAATGATTTCTGTATTTTTAATGACGATCATTTTCATCTCCAAAAAAACTAAATGATAAATAGAAGATGTTTAGTATGCCTTTGTTCTTTGTTGAGTGCAAAGAAGATTGCCCATCAAAAAAAGTAATTTGGTATGCCTTTGTTATTCTTTATGATAAATAGAAGATGTTTGGCTTTCTTCAGGATAAAATGTAAAAGAAAATGCAGGGTTGAAAGATATGTTTCTTTTCAAAGGTAGAAAAGAAGGTGTTATTAAAGTTTGTAGTTCAATCTTTGTTATTTTGAGCTGTCCAACTTTTTATTGAATTTTTTACTTTCCAATTTGATTTATTTTAGTAACTTTTTTTGTTAAAAACTGACCAATTTATTATTTATTCGATCATGGTGTTACTCTAAAAAGGATTTGTTTAAAGCAAGGTATCACTCTAAAATGGATTTCTTTAGACCAAATATTGCCAGCAATTCGAGCTATTACTTGAGAGGAATTTGGTTAGCAAAAAGTTTGTTAGTTAGTAGGATATGATGACATATTGGGAAAATTCCCTCACGTCTTAGTTTTTAAGGATCCATGATTGCTAGATAATACAAATCTGTTCATTAACCTTGATCCTCATCCTGAACATAAGTCTGTCGAGTGTTGGACCTATTTCTAACTAGTTATTAATGAAAAATCATCAATAGCACATAAAACAAGTGTATTAAAAATATTCAAAGTGATATTCATAGACTCATGCGTTATTAATGGAAGTGAACTCTTTGAATTCCTTCTTAGGAAACATTAGCTATCAATCAACAAATTATGTGGTTTAATCCAGTTCTCATCAAAAATAAAATATTGGATCATTTCTAAGAATTTATATTTTGAAAATGGTAGATAGTCAATGAAAATGCAAATACCTACCATTGTCAGATATGGATTCACAGCTACTAATATCAAATTGGACTCTTTGATTATTTGAATAGGGATTTATGATTTTGAGACCTACTATTTTCAAGACCAGTAAGCACCTAATGCACTCATCGCTTAAATTCATAAGAATAAATCAGGACAATGAAGTTACCTCTTTGTGTGGAATGCATACCAGGAAAGCTTTTATTTGAAGTATCCTTTATGCTTGGCTTATTTAGGAACAAAAAAGAAGAAATGTATAACAATTATGTGAATATGAGTAGTATAATTACAATGGCAAGAATGGGAAACATTGAGAAAGCTGCTTATGACACCAAGGCTTTGTGCATTTAACCAACATATTGGGGAAGATTGATATTTGTAGAGAAAGGTATATAAGTACATCCTATGAATAAACCTCATAATTTAACCATAATCAAGCCTTTAAAGGAATAAATAAAATGCCTTGTTGATGAAATAACTTTTAAATGTATTTATTATAATACTTTATACCATAAACTTTTTTGACACAGTCCGAAATATATGTCACTTACTTTTTGATTATTTTGACTACACATGGCTTTGGTCTTGTAGTATTCACAAAATTAAACCTCAATCTTGACCATGTATATGTCTAAAATTATGTTTACTACATCACTCATTCATTTGTTATTATACTATCTAAAAGTGTATCCTTATTTCTAGGCACTTTTTAAAGGAATTTTCGTATTAAAATAAGTTCTCTCATAATTTAAAAGCCTCCAATTATACATTCTCCAAATAAGTTTCCAATTCGAAAAATAAAAATATTAATCTTCTTTTCAAGAAAAAAATGACATTAATCATCACAAAAAGTTTTGAACTACGCTTAACGAAAAGTCTCCAAAAACATTTTCCTACAACAAAAATTAGTAGCTAAATGGTTTCTGTTATGAAAATAAATTTGTCACTAATCATACAAGCTAACAAATAACGTTTCACGGGAAGTGTCATTTATCTACAAAAATAAAATGTTGTAAAAAACTATGTACAACGTTACTCTTTATCGTCAGAAATACATTTTGCCGACGATTTACTTTTGTTGCAAAAATGTTTTCGCCAAGATTCCTGTAAAACGTTGTCGATGTTTCTTTGCTTCAAGGCTTCAGTGACAATTTGTGCGACGATATGAAATTGTCTCCAATATTAATTTGCGACCATTTCTGTATTTTTAGTGACATTTATTTTCATCGCTAAAAAACTTAAATGATAAATAGAAGATGTTTGGTATGCCTTTGTTCTTTGTTGGGCGTAAAGAAGAATGCCAATCAGAAAAAGCAATTTGGTTTGCCTTTGTTATTCGTCATGATAAATAGAAGATGTTTGGCTTTCTTAAGGATAAAATGTAAAAGAAAATGCAGGGTTGAAAGATATGTTTCTTTTCAAAGGTGGAAAAGAAGGTGTTATTAAAGTTTGTAGTTTAATCTTTTTTATTTTGAACTGTCCAACTTTTTATTGAATTTTTTACTTTCCAATTTGATTTATTTTAGTAAATTTTTTTGTTAAAAACTGACCAATTTATTATTTATTCGATCAAGGTGTTACTCTAAAAAGGATTTGTTTAAAACAAGGTATCACTATAAAACGGATTTCTTTAGACCAAATATTGTCAGCAATTCGAGCTATTACTGGAGAGGAATTTGGTCAGTAAAAAAATTGTTAGTTAATAGGATATGATGACATATTGGGATAATTCTGTCATGGGTTAGTTTTTAAGGATCTATGATTGCTAGATAATACAAATATGTTCATTAGCCTTGATCCTCGTCCTCAACATAAGTTTGTTGAGTGTTGAACCTATTTCTAACAAGTTATTAATGAAGAAACATTAATAGCACATACGACAAGTGTATTAAAAATATTGAAAGTGATATTCACAAACTCAAGCGTTATTAATGGAAGTGAACTCTTTGAATTCCTTCTTAGGAATCATTAGCTATCATTCAACAAATTATGTGGTTTAATCCAGTTCTCATCAAAAATAAAATATTGGATCATTTCTAGGAATTTATGTTTTGAAAAATGATAGATAGTCAATGAAAATGCAAATACCTGCCATTATCAGATATGGATTCACAGTTATTAATCTCATATTAGGCTTTTTGGTTATTTGATTAGGGCTTTATCATTTTGAGACCTACTATTTTCAAGACTTGTATGCACATAATGCACACATTCCTTAAATTTACAAGAATAAATTAGGACAATGAAGTTACCTCTTTGTGTGGAATGCACACCTAGAAAGCTTTTATTTGAAGCATCCTTTATGTCTAGCTTATGTGGGAAGAAAAAAGAAGAAATGTATAACAATTATGTGATTGTGAGTAGTATAATTACACCGGCAAGAATGGGAAACATCAAGAAAGCTGCTCATGACACCAAGGCTTTCTGCATTGAACCAACATACTGGGGAAGATTGTATAAATAATTAAAAATATATTATTACTTAAACAAATTTAAAATTTAAAATTATAAATAATAAAATATATAACATATCCATTGTTTTTTTTCTTGACATGTGCTTATTTATATTATTGAAAAATGATAATTTAAATTACAATTCCATAGTAACAAGATGTTCTTGGGGTATTTCATAAATTTAGGTACCTTTAATATTATATAATTAAAATTATAAATAGTAAAATATTAAATTAAAATTAAAAATTTGGGAATAAACTATTTGATAAAGTATAATTGTTCATATTAATGTAAACGAAAATAAAAGTTACATTAGTTGATGGTATAACGAAAAATAATAATTATTAGAAGGTCATTAATGGAAAGTAGAATTTCTATCGTAAAAGCACTTTCAAAACAAATTTATTACTTAATTTTAACTCTAAACTTTTACAATTTTATATTATAAAAATTAGAATTTTTTATAATTTATTATTTTGAATTGTCCAACTTTTTATTAAACTTATAACTTTCC
Organism: Erythroxylum rotundifolium; assembly: GCA_027563915.1. NCBI lineage: Eukaryota > Viridiplantae > Streptophyta > Magnoliopsida > Malpighiales > Erythroxylaceae > Erythroxylum > Erythroxylum rotundifolium. The sequence continues at coordinate 11,430 of JAOSBO010140230.1, forward strand.
TGTTTGTTCTATTTTAGTAACTTTTTTTGCTAAAAATTGACCAATTTTATTAATTATTCAATCAAGGTATTACTCTAAAAAGGATTTGTTTAAAACAAGTTTGAAATATTTTTGGTAATTAACTCATTTTTAAATTACAACATGACGCCATTTTAAGATAATGAATACATGAAAAACCAATAGAATAAAATAACTAAAGGATTTATTAAAAATATTTAAATTTTACAATACTAGTTCGAAATTTAAAAAATGATAATAACATGCTTTAACTTCCAATTTTTAGGAAAAATAGTATGACGTTAAGTTCTTCGTTAATGTTAACGATTTGGCGAGTCACATCAAATTAGTATTTTTTGTCACATAACTACTAGATATTGTATTTACGTCACATATAAATTTTATTATTTAATAAATTAAAAATATCAAAATAAAATAATTATACACTCTTTCATACACTCTGTATATTTTAATTATGATTTAAATGCAATAGTTATACATTCTTTCATATGCTCTATATATTTTAATTACGATTTAAATGCATTGGAAGGGAGCTTGGATCTTATTTTATTTGAATTATTATATTTTAAGAATCATTTCTTAACTTTTGTTGACATTAACTATCACACAACTCCATTCATTATATTTTGATAAGTTTTTTAATCTTTTATTACTAAAAAATAAATAGTATTAGAAATCTTGAATTCTAACTTGACATTGTTTCGAAATTATGAATAGATGAAAAATAACTAAATAATAATTTTTAAAATAGAAGAATTAAAAATCCCCTTAAAGTACGTTGTCTGCTTTATAATTATTTGCGTACAAAAGTTGCTTTAGTCCATAAATATATATATGTTGATATTGCGAATGTTTGTCTAATTTATGGGGTTGTTGATAAATTAAATATTCGTATTTTTAAAATTACGTGTATGTTAGAAAGTGATCGAATGTGATGTTTATATATGATGAGAAGACTTGTTAAATATTCGAAATACAGGGGTATAAACGACAAATCATTTAAACAAGTTTGAAAAGTAAGAAGCGTTTATAAGCAAAGCAACGGTTAACTCCAGTATCAACAGCTCCACTTTTCTCATTCTTCTAACGTTGTCTCCCATCCCCAACACTGTTCCGGGAATATTTCTTTTTCATAAGAAGTCTTGTTCCTTTTATCTTCAATTAAGAGAAAGATCGATCCTTCTCGTCTCAGATTCACTGCACATCCCTCAATAGATTGGTGAGTTTGGGTTTCTTTTCTGATAAGAAGGCACTTTTAGTTTTTCCTTTTCTTCCTTTTGTAGTTAGTTCGCTATCGCCATCTTGGATTATGGTTTTTTTATATTTGGAAAGAGGCTGCCGTAAACTCCACAGGGGTAAGTATACACATTTCACTTCTTCCTCGTTCACTTTTCTTTTCTCGACCAGTTGATTCGCAGGATACTCCATTGTGACCAGGACTCCGTTTGAAACGGTCCAGAAGGCAATGATTTGTTTCAACAATAAGGATGTGTCCTTAGCAGTACTCTTGTTTATGATATATTCATAATTATTAATCATTTAGGTCCTACTCAACGTCATATTTTTTCTTCATAAATTGTGCAAATATCCGCATTTATGACAGATTTATGTTGAATGCAAGGAGGCATATAAGCTAACGATGAGTGGGAACATCAACATCCCTCTTGGAGCAACTGACCTGTTCTGTGATGGACCTTGCCAAGGTGAAACTCAGGCAGTGCTTCATTGCATAGATAACATATTCTCAGGTTTTTTGTTCTACAGCAAACCCAGTGTTGTATGATTTTTGTTCTACAACAAAGCCAGTGTTCTTTTTCCACTTTTTATGATTTTTTTTCATCATGGCAACTCTTATTATTCATTTTCTTGCTTTCCTATTTGTATGATTGTTAGCATTGACACTTTCAGTCGTTCCCATGGATATTTGTTCGACTTTTGAAAATCCACTTAATATTATAATAAGCATTATAGGTAAAAATAACCCTTCCTTCACAGCCTTTTTTTGATATTTTCCTCTCTCCCTCGAAAAGTAACATAATTTTGTTTCAATTTTCTCAGCTATGAATCGTTATTTTAAATTTGGTTTTGTTTCTTAAAAAACGTATAAAATTTTCTGTAGAAAGATATCTAAACAATTCAACTGTTATTTTACTTTTAGCTTTGTTTCTGTAAAACGCTTATCTCTAGTTTTTTTATGTGATTTGAACCACAGGGGTGTTCAAAAGTTTGGGGGAAGGTCAAAGGCCAGCATGATAGCTCTGGTATCCAAGATATAAGCTTGAAATGTTAGAATGTAGATTCTTGCTTTATTTGCTTTTGTTATACTTATATATTGGCTTTATACAGTAAATCAAAACGTGATAAGGAAAGCACTGGCTGGTGTAAGCGATGTTTGAAGCAAATATTCCAAAAATATATGGCATGCGATGGCTTCAAACCAATGTAAGTGGCTCTATACATGACATGGTGTCTTAAGTTGGCAAGAGTACTATTTTACATTTTGTTCTTGTTTTATGATGCCATTTGTAACATGCAAGGATTAAATTTCCGTTTGTCTCTCTTCTTAAGATGATTGGTAGATAAATAGCTCCTTGAATGTAGAACTTTGAAAGAAATTATTACTTTTTGGAAGATAATCTGTGCTATATTGATATAAATATGGGAGAACCATTCTTTCTTTTAATTTCTAGAATTTTGAATATGAGAACTACAAATTACATGTTAAATGGATAGAACAATTTGCTTCCTTTCTAGATTTTTTCCCTTTGATCTTAGTACTTCAAACATCATGTCAAAAGCTTTTTAAGTTACCCACTCTTTTCACTTTTTCAGGTTAGTACCAAAAATAGGTTAATTGTATGTTATCATTCACTTGTTTTTGTGAGTGATTTTGTTTCATATTCTCTTTGTAATTTATATTTTAAAGACTTTAAGGAAAAAAAAGTTATCTGGCTGCAAATCTCTCAAGAAAGTCATCATTGGTAATAATATGTAATCAAAAGCGAAATATCTTTTGTATGTCTGGAAGCTCTGCTTTTTTTATATGGACTATATTATTCTTATTCCTTGTTTCGATGAACATTTATAACATGCATTATTGTTGTGAAATACTAATGGAACACAAGTCCTATTAGTATAATAGCTGAAGAAGCAGAACTTAAAACATAGGACTTTAGAATAGCTTAGAAGCTGAAAAATAGAGGGGAAAAAAAGAGAGAACAAGAGACAAGAATTGAGTGAAGTAGTCCAATATCAATTAATCAATAAGAAAAAATTATTTTACAAATAGTTATTGAATTGTAAATAAATTCCTATAGAAAAGAAACTAAATATGAATCTCAACTAAAAAGGAATTTAATCGGTGACTGAAATGTGATTACTATTGTTAATATAATGGTAAACAACTAAAACTTATATTTTTGCTCCTAACATAGGTTTGGCCAAATTAATTATTATCTATTGGTCTAGCATCAACTGGTTTAGGACCTGATAGAAATTCTACTCTTTTGATGCACGACTGTTTGTATGTGGGTGACCAATGAAAGGCATCCTTTTTCTATGTTTTCTAGAAGAAAAGTCATGAATGCTATAAAAGAACTTTTTCATCTAGTATATGATAGTCAAATTAGTAGCTCTAAGGGAGAATATGAAAAGAATGTAGATTGTCATTAGCCTAACCAAATTTGGATTTTTATTCCGAATTTTCTTCTTAAAAAAATAAAAAATAGAGTTTACAATTCTCATTGATGTTTTTGTATACTTCTTTGCTATGAACTTTTAGAACCAAAACTAGTGGATTAATTTAGGATAACCAAAAAACTAAAGGGAGCTCTGATCTACTTAGTATTCATAAAATAAAATGTCAAGTGACATTATCTAAATACATTTAAAAGTTATTTCATTAACAAGGCATTTTATTTATTCATTTAAAGGCTCGATTATGCCTAAATTATAAGGTTTATTTGTAGGATCTACTCATGTGCATTTCTCTACGGATGTCAATCTTCCCCAATATATTGGTTCAATACACAAAGCCTTTGTGTCATGAGCAGCTTTCTCAATGTTTCCCAATCTGTCCATTGTAATTATACTACTCATAATCACATAATTATTATAGATTTTTCTTTTTTCTTCCCAAATAAGCCATGCATAAAGGATGCTTCAAGTAAAAGCTTTCAAGGTAAGCATTCCACGTAAAGAAGTAACTTCATTGTCCTAATTTATTCTTATGAATTTAAGTGATAAGAGAATTAGGTGCTTACTGGTCTTGAAAATAGTAGATCTCAAAATAATAAAGCCCCAATCAAATAATCAGAGAGCCCATTTTGAGATTAGTAGCTGTGAATCCATATCTGACAATGGCTTATTTGCATTTTCATTGACTACCTATCATTTTCAAATTATTAATTCTTAGAAAAGATCCAATATTTTATTTTTGATGAGAACTAGATTGAATCACATAATTTGTTGAATGATAACTAATTTTTCATGAGTAGGAATTCAAATTGTTAACTTCCATTTATAAGGTATGAGTCTATGCGTATCACTTTGAATATTTTTAATACACTTGTTGTATGTGCTATTGATGTTTCTTCATTTCATATCCTCATGAAGAAAGTCACTACCTATTTTAAAGAGGATGAACCCAGTAGGTACAAAGAATGCAAAGGTTGTGATCTTGTTTGCATGAATAAACACTGGATAAAATATTATGTTAAACTTTTATAACAGAAGCCAATTGATTTTTGAAGTCTTTAAAATTTATTCTTAATTAACTTCATTGTGCATTTAGGAAAACAATGAAAGTTTAGAAAAGGTCAAGAGAATCAACGGTTTCCTTGGTTAGATGTAGTGATCTCATCCTATTTTGCTAGTTTAGATACATTAATGGATGTTTTTATAAGTTTTCTAAATGAATTTCGATATTTAAACATTCTTCCTGAATTCAATTAAGGCTATATTAAATTTGTACGCCAAATAAGTAAAATATTTATACATTCTTCCTGAATTCAATTAAGGCTATAGTAAAGTTGTACGTCAAGTGAGGATTGGCAGGATCCATTTATAGAGGCGTAGAGTTATTAATAGTTTTGTAATAATATGAGTAATGAAATTTGCATCTTTTAAATATAATTGCTTATTATACAGATGCTTCTACTTTGCCTTAGTTGTATTTTTACTAGATAGCGAGTAACTTTACAGTTTACTATTATGTCAATCATTTCAAGTTTTTTGGTTTTATATGAGTTATTGATTGTGCTTGGCTAATAGTGTTACTTTATATATTTGTAGACAGGAGTCTTAAAGATCAAATTACCATGGGTGCTTGTGTGTCATCTAAAAAACCTGTTTAGGTGAGCTATATTGCTTCTGTATTATTATTACTTTTTATCTGATGTAGCAAAGTTTTATTTCTTTTATATTTCCTTTCAATTTTAAACAATAATTTTGTGGCTCAACACAAAATCTGGTACTCTAAATTATAGGTAAAAGTTTATGGATGCTGTTTCTTTATCATGGATCAATCTACTAGGAATATTAGAATCATTTATTGCAGATGTAGTTTGTTGTGTGTGAAAACTTTTTGGGCAATGATTGCTTTCGACCTAACTTTTCAGTTGACTTTTATTTGAGAATTAGATGAAATCTTCTACATATGATGGTATGCATAGCTCACAATGCTTGATAGATATTAAGAATTGCCCTTCATTTGGGAGTCTACCTTCCATCTTTGAGCCGGTACTAATTATTTACAAATAGCTCTAACCATATTAAGAATTTTAGCATATCAAGATACTTCATGGGTTTTGATACAGCACCACCCTTAAAGCCTTATTTTAAAAGGAAAAAATAAGGCATCACATGAACATGGAAAAAGTCAGCAGTGAAGAAGTTAATAGTATATGATAGTTTCTAAGTCTTGCATAAATACAACAAAATCTACAACCCCTCCACTTGCACATTCTATATGATTATCACTTTTAGCTTCACTTTCGAGTTAGTTTTGTCAAGTCCTAGGAATTTGTTATGTTCTTACCAGTTTAAACAGTCTATTTGTTTGTTCATTAAAAATGACATAATTAAGTCTAGTCTTCCCCACACGACCTATCTTTAAGTGTTATTTCATTTATGTTTGCTAATAGGAAGCCCTTTTTCTTACTTTCAACAGTAGGTCCTAACATTTTGTATTAGAGCCTCACACTAGCCACAATGCTTTCCACCTGCTCCATTTCCTCAACTGACCCTCCACCACCTTTCCCTTTTCCTTCATAAAACCTTTCTCCCACACATCCATTCAACCCTTCCAATGAAGCCATTTTCCAACAATTGACCCCTCCTAACATCCCAAATGACATCATACGAAGATGGAATTTCCTCGTTTTGATGGAGGAGATCCTCATGGTTGGATTTTGAAGGTTGAAAAATACTTTCGATATATTACCAAACACCAAATGAACTTAAAGTTAATATTGCTGCCATGTATTTAGAGGGTGACTGTATGGTCTTAGATGAATGATCTTATTATAGGTCTTTGCAGAAAGAAGTTAGATGACGGTTCTAAATGTTTCCTCAGCGTTTTTCCCTTCTTATTCAAATTACTTCTAAAAATTGAGAGCTCATTTTAATGAGCTCTTCGATCTCTTAGACTGTAAGTTTTGGTGGAAAAGACAACTTGCCTTTACCAATTTAGACTGTAGTTAGGAATTACAACTACTTCAAGTAAATAATTGCTCATGACTAATTGTAGGAGAGAAAATGTTCTAAATAAATATAGAAAAGTAGGTTGTGCAAGTTGGACTGCTTCTCCTGCTGAGTTGTTGTCGAATTTGTTTGCTTAAATCTCCAATGAGTTTAGCACTTGTAAACCTTTAGAGATGTAACATTACTCCCCTTCCTTATGAGCTTTGTCCTCAAGTGAAAAGGAAGGACATAACTACCTCAGGGTGGCAACATCCTCCCAAGAAGCATCAGTTGGAGATAAACCCTGTCAATGAACCCATAATTGGGAAATACCATGAATTGTACAGTGGTCCAGAATAGCTTGTGGTTGAAGTCGTGTCTCATCTTATGGAAAAAGTGACAATTTAGGATGAATAGACACATTCACCTAACCATGGAATTACTTCAAATAAGAAATGTGGAAAAATTTAGGCAAATGAGAGTTTGATGGTAGTGCCAAGTGGTAAGCAACTTGGCAAACATGAGCAATGATACAAAATGGACCATAAAATTTAGGTGATGGTTTACGGTTGGATTTTTTACACAAGGAAATTTAACGATAAGGCTTCAAATTTAAGAGTCTCAAGTCATCAACAGCAAACCCCAGATGTTGGTGCTTAGAGTCATCTTGATTTTTCATGTGTGACTAATTTTTCAATAAATGTTTATGTAGAGTTTGAAGCATGGTGTTCTAATCATGAAGAATGATATCCATTGTAGCCAATTTGGAAGCGTTTAGAGTGTAAGAAAGCAATCGTGGAGGAGGTCTACCATGGAAAACTTGAAATGGGATGCCCTTTAGAGAAGAATGGAAGCTAATATTGTAACAGAATTTTGCCCGAGAAAGCTAGTCAACCTACTTCTTCAGTTTCTCCCTAGTAAAGCAACAGAGATACATCTCCACTGTACAATTGATGATCTTAGTATGACCGTCAGTCTAGGGATGATAAGAAGAGGTGAAGCAGAGTTGAGTGCCATATAAGGTAAAGAGCTCCTTCCAAAAGGCACTATAGACGATGACTTCTCAATCTAAAATAATAGACTCCAGAAGACCACGTAACTTTATAATCTGGTAAAAATACATGTGTTATAGACACAACAGTTTAAGGATGAGACACTGCAAAGAAATGAGCATGTTTAGAAAATTGACCAATCACAACAAGGATGACGAATTTTTTTCGAGAATTCGGTAAACCGTCAATGAAGTCCATTGATATATTAGACCAAATTTATAATCTGGTAAAAATACATATGCTACAGACACAACAGCGTAAGGATGAGACACTACAAAGAAATGAGCATATTTAGAAAATTGACCAACCGCAACAAAGATGACAGATTTTTCTCGAATTTGTTAAACCGTCAATGAAGTCCATTGATATATTAGACCAAATTTGAGCCAGAATAGACAATGGTTGCAGAACTCCGGTAGGATGAAGATGCTCAATCTTTTGTTGTTGGCACAATTGGCAAGTGCGAGCAAATGACTGAATAACATATTTCAAACCTTTACAATAAAAATCAGCAGCCAAAACAGAGAGTTTTCTGATAACCTTCATCAACCATGTTATGAAGTGAAGAAAGAATGGATTCACATAAAGAATAATGTAGCTATAAGTAGATGTGATTCTTAAAGAAAATAAGTCCAATTCTTAAAGAATAAAAGTCCATCAGTCTACTTCCAAGGACCCACGACTTCTCCTCTTTGAATTTTGGATATAAGATGTTGTAAATTTGGAATGGTGTTAACCTCTTGGGGGATACGATCAATGATACTTACCAAAGCCATAGAAATGGCAAAGAGATTCTGATCATCCACCTCTAATTGGCGGGATAAGACATCAACCATAATGTTTTCCCGACTAACTTTATATTCCACCATAACATCATAATCCAAAAGCTTATTTAGCCAACAATGTTGAGGAATAGTAGTGGTTGTTCCAAAAGATATTTAAGACTAAAATGGTCAGTGCTTATGAGAACTTACTGATAATGTATGCAAGTCTTTAGTCATGATTCAAGCTCCATAAGTTCACTACCGAAGATCAACACCACATCGTCTTTTTTAATTTTAGTCTCCCAGAATACCTAAAGTGGGAAAAAAATTATGGATTGGTGTATTGGGCTCTTAATGCTACCCTATCACTAGTAGTGTCTTATTTGGCACTTAGATGTACCAATATCCATTAGCTGTGGACTCGACTAGGGACCTATTTCTTGCAGCAGACAACAACCTGACGTTCTCTTCTTTCTTATCAATTGCACACCGCAAGGAAAGGTAGCTCTTCCATCTTCAAATATCTCACAGATCTATCCTCTATAGTGCAGGATATAGCTACAATTGGAGAAACAATTCCAAATGAAGATTTTGTTGTCCACACCCTCACCGACCTACCAATTGACTACGAAGTTGTAGTCACCATCATTGGGAATCGTGAGATCCCGCAAATCCTTCACTGAGCTTCATGTAAAACTACTTCTATATAAATAGCGACTAATGCTACATCACGCACCTGCCTCAACTGGTCTTGACGCTACTTTCGCTACTGACATCACCAATGAAAACTTTGGATGTGGAGGATGATGGCCACCCCTCTCAGTGTTTCTCTAACCCTAATCAGCTGAACTTCCCCAAATCAAACAACTTGGCTTTTGGGCCTGCACCAGACAACCTTTCTACCTACATCACTCACAATACTGACCCAGCCCACTCTAATGCCTATCAAACTCACCAGCCACATTCCTATGCTATCCAGCCCATTCTAGACCCTATACCTTAACCCAACATTGACATTTTCAGCCCAAACCTAGTACAAGGTCCAATCATAACAATTACCCACCTACTTGTCAAATGTGCTACAAAAAAGGACATGCTACAGCTAGATGTCATTTTCAATACACCAATTCTAAAAATGCTCAACCATACCCAAACACTTTTCACAATGCCTTTTCTGCTGTGAGCTTAAATGATCCACTAAATAATACAAATGTAGCACCCCATTTCCACCGAACACGTATCTGTATATCCCGAGAATATTCAAACATGCACCTTGTGAAAGTGGAGTGTTAAAGTAGTCAAATACAACTCATTACAAAATTTTCACAAACATCACATACATTTTTTAGAAAATTAATAATCATCTAATGGCCTATTTTATTATAAAAATTTCAATCACAAATGTCATAAGCAATATACACATTCCAGAATACCAATAATCATTTGGTCCATTACAAATTCTAAACACTTTCAGTCATAAAGTAATTACATATCAAAATTATTCACATAAGCATGGTATAGTATTTGCGGAATAAATTCTTTAATACAAAATAATAGAAAATGTATGCAGAGGCCAACTGATCTCGACCTTTATCTCTTACTCGACTTTAGCGGCTATATTTCCAGTTTGTTTGTCTAAATAGGTTTCTCCTATGAACCTGAAAAAAATTACAATTTTGTTTAGTTTTGTGAACTCAGAGCGTGGACCATCCTCGATAACTTACTCATATCACATAATGCAGTAATTCACATAATCACATAATTCACGTCAAATTCATTAATTTATCATGTAGCATTAATTAACACTTTATTCATTTAATTCACATTTGAGGTAGTCAAACAACTCATTTCGATCATTTAATACTTACATATCAATTATCTATGCAATGCTCATGAGATTCACTTCCAATTATTATTGTTGTGACTGAGTGCCTATAACTGTCCCTATTCATTGTGGATACCGAGCTCATTAATAATTGTTCTTTATTCATTGGGAATACAGGGCTCATTATATATAATGAGCCAGAGGCTCTTACCACATTCTAAGCTTTAAGCTCTTTTTCACTTTCTAAGCTTTAAGCCCTCTTTTGGTGGCTACTCGGGTCATAATTTCTACTCCAATTGTCTCCTAATTTTCAATGATACTTGTCAATAAATCCTAATGTCATTTATAAAAATTTCTACTATCATTTGACACTTAGTTCTACTACCATTTATCAATTGTCTTACCATTTGACTTTTTTGGGATATTTTTCCTAGTCCCAAAAATGCCCAAATTTTCAGAATTTTCTTAAATTTTCACAAAAATTTTAAATCACTAATTAAACACACCAAATCAATTTCAAGACACATAACCCATAATTGACATTATAATCACATTAAATATCAATTATACCTTGAGCATGTAATGAGTGCATGTACAGCCATTGTAGTGTGTACAATAATCAATTTCATGTATATGTATGTTATATTATGCATGAGTATGAAATGCAATTCCCTAATTTCTCATTAATATCTCTCATGTTCAATATTTTATGGTTTTAACTCTTAACATGGGAAAACAAGATGTTACAATTCTCTCCTCCTTAAGAAATTTCTTCATCGAAATTCTTATCTTATTGATAAAAAAGGAAGGGGTATTGTTTCCTCATAAGCTCCTCCATTTTGCATTTAACTTCAACACTCGAATAATTTTTTCCAAATGACTACAATCGATGGAATCACTTGGTTTTTTCAATTGCTTATTCTAGTATCTCACTATCTTAACTAGTTTCTCAATATATCTCAGATTACTCACAATTTCATTTCCTGTATCCATAATACTGTATCGGTAATACATCTATCAGATCATACAAATATCTCTTAAACATACTCATGAAACATAGTTTGGATCTTATACATTTTTTTGGTAAGACAAACTCATAAGTCAAGGACCCTATTTTCCTTAATACTTTATATGGACCAATACTTTTTGGTTTAATATACCCCCTTTATTGAACTTTAGCATACCTTGCCAAGGTGGTACTTTTAGAAACACTTTATTTATCTCTCTATATTCCCTATCTTCGGTGATGATCTACCTAATTCCTTTATCTTTCCTAAATCACTTAACTTCTATTACATATCACTTTCATTTATCAACATCTTTAATCAATTATGGCCTTCAACTATTTTTTTCGGGCTTTATTCATCCTAATATAAAGAAGGACGACTCATTTTGTCATATAACATCTTATACAGTGTCCTACCAATACCATTGTGATACTAGTTTTCATAATCGAATTCAATCAAAACTGTATATCGATCTTATGTTCCTATAAACTCCAAAATGTAAGCTCTAAGCATAGCCCCAATAGTTAGGGCTATTGGCAAATCAAACGTTCAGTCACTTACTGAATGCGATTTCGGCGTATTCCTACTAGGATGTATAGCAATTTATGCTTTTTCTAATAATCTCTTTGCTTAATCATCTATATCGGGTACATATACTTTTTACTACAATCACAAAATATCATTTTTCCTATTCGAACTCTAAATTTAGATTATTTTTCAATTTTTTAATATGATTCACAATTTCTGGGTCCTCACTTTTTTTCTAATCTTTTTATATGAAATTGACCTTAAATTTAATAGCTAATAATACTTTGATTTGCCCGAAATTCAACTCGATATTGTATGTTCTTTATTGCACTAGGTTTAGTAACATGTATATCCAAATTCTTGCTACACTGCTATTGGATTTTCTGCTTTATATATTAGATACAACACTAGCTTCACTGGATAATACTCATTTGTACAACCATAATCTTTCAGCAATTCTATTCATTGTCTCTGTCTCTCATTTAACTCTTTCAAACTCAACAATTTTTGCAAACTTTAATGATTTGTATATCTAGAATGTTTTTCCCTACACATATGGTGTCTACAAATTTTCCAAAGCAAGTATTACTGTATTAAATTCTAAATCATGTACCAAATAATGAAACTTCTGCGACATTAATAGTCTCAATACATATATAATCATTTTCCTATGTTGCATCATAATACAACCTATTTTCTTGATGTGAAACATTGCTATATCTTACAAAATCTCCAAATCCAGATGGAATAATTAACATCGGTGTTGTAATCAATCGATTTTTTTAATTCCACAAAATTCTTTTTACATTTATTACTCCATCTAAATGATACATTTTTCTGCAGAAGTTTCATACTTCATCATTTCCTCTATTTTCTTTACGCCCCCCAATATGTCATGTTCAAGTACCATATAACCCAACTATTACTTAATGCTAAAATTCACTATTATTGAATTTGGCATATAATTGTTTCTCCTTCATTGTTGGGACCCGATTCGGAAAACCGGATCCCAACCGCAAAAGAACGGAACACGAAACGAAAATTGCGAAACGAAGCCGAAGCGAAAGCGAAGCGAAAAGGGATCGAGAGGTGCAAAAGACAAAGCGAACGAAGGCGAAACAATAACCGAACAAATCGAAAGAACGGATCCTACGAGCAGGAATCCGAAACGGAAACATAAAGCGAAATCATATCGGAAGCGAATAAAATACGAATCGGAATCAAAAGCAAATCGAAGCGAAAGCAAACCAAAAACTTAACAAAGTGGATCCCATAAATCGAATCGGAACCAAACAAACGGTTCCATCATACTGAAACGAATTCCGACATTCGAGAAATACAATGAACAGAGAAAAAAAATCGATCGCGTTGGAAACCTTAAGACTAATCCAATCCGAAAGTCCGTCAGAATCGGTATAATTTTTTTTTAACCCTTTTATCAAATTCTTATCTAACTCAAATCCACATACTTTCCTCAATAAAATTCTTAATCCATCCAAACTTCTTATATACACAAACAATTTCCAAAAATCCATCTTATTACAAATTTTATCAAAATTTCAGCAGCATAACGGCTGCATTTTAACTAACCCAAATCTGCAAGTGTTCAAAAATACACTTCTATATACCAGTTCAATCA
>JAOSBO010140421.1:0-24931 GCA_027563915.1 Erythroxylum rotundifolium
TACACTAATCAAATTATGTTTTAAACCTTTAACTAGCAGAACATTATCAATACATGCAAAGGAATCTTTACCGATTTCGCCAATTCTGACTATTTCGCCCTGCTGATTGTCTCCAGAAGTTACTGATTCTCCCTTCTTATCTTGAAGATCTAGGAACATAGACCTTCTTCCCGTCATGTGTCGCGAGCATCCACTATCCAAATACCATTGGTGCTGGCTACTTTTTCCAAGGAAGGAAATCTAGAGTAGATATGATGTCCGTTTTAGGTACTTAGATTTTCTTGGGTCCTTTAGGGTTAGTCTTATAATTATTCATAGAATAATAAAAAGAAGATTGGTGAAATTTCTTTCTACAAGGAACAAAATTCTTTTTATAACAAGTATTGCTTTTAGTAAACCTTAGACTACTCTTGCCATTAGGGTGTCAATAATTTTTAAGCATGTCATTCATTTTCTTCGTACTTCCAGTAAAAATTGATAAATCTACAGAGAGAGAGTTAATCCTTTGTTTCAATTGACCAATTTCCTCAGATCTACCAATAGATACCTTTTTCTTCATATCGTCTACTTGTTTCTTAAGATAGACGTTTTCTTTTTCTAACACTTCCGTGTTCCTCAAGTTTTTCACAAACTTTCGTTTTAGAGATCTATACTGCTTTAGTATAACATCTTAATCTTTTAACAATTCTAAATATGCATCTTGAAGTTCATTAAAGTTATAAGTTACCTCCTCGTCACCTTCTTTTTCGACTACCAAGCATATATTTGCTTGTTCTGATGCTTCTGAATCAGAATTAGAATTAGATGAATCTAAATATTCCCAAATTGCCATCATCTTTTTATTTCCTTTATTTTTATTCGGTTCTCTTCTCAGCAACGGACATTCAAACTTGTAGTGTCCTGGTTTGTTGCACTCATAGCAAATGATAGAGGTCTTCTCGTTTTTGATGTCTTCTTTGCTATTTTTCTTAAAAGGAAAATTTTTAGTTTCTTTGGCTTTCTTTTTCCACATCCTCCTGATCTTCCTTAAAATGAAAGATAATTCGTCATCATCTTCACTTGAATTGTGATCAGATTCACTGGTATTATCATTCTTGACTTCTTCGATCTTTAATTCTTTTGACGAAGAACTTCCATTTCTCTTAGTCGCGATTTTTTTGACCAGCCTTTAATGCTATGGATTTTTCCCTTTTAAGTTTATCTTCAACATCAAGCTTTACTTCATGTATCTTCAAAGAACCAAGCAATTCATCCGACTTTAATTTGCTAAAGTCCTTGGCTTCTTGTATAGCAGTGACTTTGGGTCTCCATCTTTTTGGCAGACTTCTGAGAATCTTCCTTACATGGTCTTGATTATCATAGATTCTCCTAAAAGCTTTAATTCCATTAATGATAGTTTGAAATCGTCGAAACATCTGATTAACAGACTTATCTTCCTTCATTTTAAACAGCTCATACTAATGTACAAAAATACTGATCTTGGACTCTTTCACCTGGTTTGTGCCTTTATGTGTCATGGATAGAGTGTCTCACATCTCCTTCACAGTCTCGCATCCATGAATTTTATCATATTCGCTTCTGCTTAACCTATAACTCAAAAAGAACTTGGCCTTTGGATTTTGTTGAAATTTGGCTTTGCGATTAGCTGACCATCTGTTGCGAGGAATGGCATTTCCTTCATCATCTACTAGTTCATATGGTCCATTCTCAATGATATCCAAAAGATCAATATGTGTGGATTCTATGAAGAGCCGCATCCTGTCCTTCCAATAATGATAATCCTCACCATTGAACGCAGGAGGTCTTATGATGGAGGCACCTTCAGCTATAAAAACATGTGATTTTTTCATGGATCTTTATCCTCACTTTGTAAAGGTGGCTCTTGGAAACTGAGCATTGATACCAACTGAAGTAAATCACACGTTAATATAAAATTTACATATAATAAACTAGATACACAAAAAGGGGGGTTGAATGGTGTATCCTTTTTGTGAATACAAAATCTTGCTAAGAACTTCTCTTACTTGTTAAAAGAATATCACAAAGATGATACAAAAATTATTACATAGTTAAAATGCAAATTACTTCTATATAATTGTTTAACAACAAAACAAACTGAAGTAAAAGGATAGAAGATAGACGCTGCGATTTTTATACTAGTTCACCCCAAACCGTGGGCAATGTCCAGTCCTCAGAGTTCGTATGAGTGTTTCACTATACTTCAAACAATTACAAGTATTCTTTCTTCCCTTCTAGAGCCTCTTTAGGTCTTTTACACAAAGTATTCTTTCTGTTAACGTAGCCTCTCCGGGCTCTCAGCCTTTTCTTTCTCTAACTAGAAAGATATTGTGAGCTTTTGTTACAGTAGGGTTAGCTCTCTTAGTATCGCACTATAGAATTTCTCTTTTCTAAGTAAGCACTTAAAAGCTCAAAGATCAAATGATTTTTCAAAGGTCGTAAGATTTGTAAGATTGTAAAACTTCGACTAAGACTAGTATTTATAGGCTAAGTCTCTAACTACTTCTTGATCATTGATAATCGCTTCTTGAATCTTATAGACCGTTATTTAATTAGTTCTGTAACTAACTCCAACTAAGTAACCGTCCGACGTATTGGTGTAACTTCTTCTTTGTATTGTATGTGTTTTCACTTCGTCTGTGTTTTGCGCTTCATCTGTATTGCTGCTTCGTCTGTGTTTTGTGCTTCATCTGTGTTTTCCACTTCGTCTGTGTTTTCTGCTTTGTCTTTGTTTTCTGCTTGGTCTGTGTGTTTGCGCTTTGTCTGTGTTTTCTGCTTCGTTTGTGTTTTACACTTCGTCTGTGTTTTCTGCTTCGTTTATGCTTTCTGCTTCGTCTGTGTTTTGCGCTTCATCTGTGTTTTCTGCTTCATCTGTGTTTTCTACTTCATCTGTGTTTTACGCTTCGTCTGTATTTTCCACTTCCTCTATGTTTTGTGCTTAGTCTGTGTTTTCTGCTTCATCTGTGTTTTACGCTTAGTCTGTGTTTTACACTTCGTCTGTGTTTTGCACTTAGTCTGCCCAATTAACACACTTCCTCTGTGTTTTGGGATGTGAGTTCTGTTATAAAGCTTGTATTTTTGTAACAATTGACATTGTTTTTAGTTTTAATCCTCGGTTATCAACATTATTTACAAAATGTCATGCATGAATATAAGTTATGCTAAATATTGAAATTCTTGGGCTAAGGTAATTTGCTTATTCATTAGGCTGAAAATTTATAGAGTAGCAACTTCTAATTATTTTATTAATCTAGTTTTTATGCTATCACTTTACTCTTTTATTCTTTTTTTTTGTTACATCGCAAACATGTATTATATATTTCCTTGATTTGAGTGTTATTATCATTTTTCTTTTCATGTTGAATTTTTATCATCCAAGGACATCTATGCTTTCCTAACTTGTTTCATATCCATGTAAATTCTTTCCCAACTACCACGTAGACATTGTAGGATAAATGAGAACTAGGGTTCCATTGGCTGTGAAGAGGTATGAAACTTAAAAATGATTTTATAAACCATATAAAGCCGTTATTCTTCATTCGATTTGAACCTGGCTTGATACTTATGTGATTTGATTACTTCTTATTATTAAGTTAAATCTGTCTTTTGCATGTGATCTTATCTAATCAATTAAATACCATTGTGTGGAGTGATTTAACATACTATAATAGTTTGTGTCTTATTTTGTTATAGTAGTGATAACTTATAATTGTCCTACTATCACAACTAGATGGGCTAAAGTTTTTTGCCTTTATTGAAATGTTATTCACAACTTTTGTTGACCTACTGTTATATATAGATGGGATAAAACCTAGTTAATCAGAATCCATCCAATAGTTTCTTCTACTTTTCTACACGTGGACAAATTGGTACTTACGACAGGAATGAACATCTTTTTCCATGTCATCCTATTTTTTTGTAGCGTTTACTATTGTGTTCTTAAACTACTGATTAGCCCCATAACTTCTACTTTTTTCTTAAAGTTTAAGTGATTAGTTGAGAACCAATTTTTGTCAAATATTTTTATTATGTGCATATGATTGACTCTCAATAAAATGGTGGAAGAACCATAACTTAGTTGAACATTTCTCATGATGGTTGGTTGAGTGACGTAATTTTTTTTAATAAATCATTTTGGGTTGAATTAGTCTTTCTTGATTTTTCTATGGATTCGCATCTTTCATTAATCATTAATGAAAATTTTTATGTTGTGAGTGGTAGCTCTAGTTGCTTGCCTTGCAAGAATAGAAATGAAAATATTAACAAAAAGTTTCAAAAGAAAGAGAAGAAAATTGACAATTTTTTATGTCTAATAACAACAACATAAAACCAATAGCTTATTGCTTCACACTTACGCTCATGACTTTATTATTATTTTCTAAGGCTGATAGTCTATGCGTGATGCTTTTGGGAATGGTTGATGATCCACGAGTCGTTCTAATCAAGCTTACAGACTGTCTCCATAACATGAGAACTATGTACTGGTTCTTAACTTACTTGATATCATCAATTTATGGTGGTTATTAGTTTTATCTCTCCTCACTAAACCAATTTCCCTTGTAGAAGAGCCATTATTTTGCTATATTAGTGTTACTCATTGATTTATTGTTCTCCTTTTGTGTTCATTGTGTAAGATAGATAGCTTTCTTATACTCCAATATCAAGAAGGTTTATGAAATTCTACTAGATAACTTTCTTATGCTCCAATGTGAAGAAGGTTCATGAAATTCTACCACTACCACAAAAAATACTAGAAAAATAACTACCACAAATTTCTAGATCCTTAACTACAACAAAGACTTTTTTTTTTGTTTAGTTTTGCTCTACCATCGTTAAAGGCTAAAGCCGTAGCTGAGGAGACCTTACTTATTTGGTGTTCCCTTGCATCTTGATTAGGTTTATGGGCATTGAAAGCCG
Organism: Erythroxylum rotundifolium; assembly: GCA_027563915.1. Lineage (NCBI taxonomy): Eukaryota > Viridiplantae > Streptophyta > Magnoliopsida > Malpighiales > Erythroxylaceae > Erythroxylum > Erythroxylum rotundifolium. Next base: position 4,936 of record JAOSBO010140421.1, read on the forward strand.
AACTGGAAGATCTATGCTTTGCTATTCTTTAGGTGGGTTTGACACTTGTTTGTTAACTGTTTTGTAACAATTTAGATCTCGACAGGCATAATTCATCACTGCACAAGTTAGGCTTCATTTATTTTAATAAGGTAGTTTAGCTAATAATCTATAATACTTTACATATTTTGATAATGTGACAAGAAACATTGCGCTATTTAAGTCTATTTATTTATTCAAACCATGTGTGAAAAAATAAAGAGAATTTCTTTCCATATCAATAGGAATCTCAAATTTACTGATATTGAAGAATTTAAGTGGTGATTAAATGGAGGTTTTATGCAAATGGATATAATGGACTTAATCGGAATTTAATATTTTGACTCTAAGCAATCATCAACAAATTTGATTGAAGTTGCCCTTGATAAATATTCTACGAAGAAGTGTACTGATTGGATTCTTATAATCCAAGGATAGTATGACATTAATGCACTAGACTACTTAAATCAAGAGAGTTTTTGCATAGAATGACTTAATAGAGCCTTTTCAGACATTTTGACTCTTGACCAAAAATTAGTTTGAAAACTTCTTAAACATTGAAGCATTAAATTCTATCAAGTTTTGGTCTAGATTCAAGTATAAATCCTTGACTCATGGTAAATATATTGTGGCATCTTTTCGTTAACTAAATTATCTTTCCAATTTCAACATATTTCCTGTGATTTGTATGTGTCATTTAGCTGCAATTGTTTCATAAGTTGCGGGCTGATCTTGCTTCCATGTGGAGTACTACTACAAAAAATTGATTTGCAAGGAGAATATCTATTAAAGCTAGCTAGCTGCCTATTAATAAGAAAAATTACACCCCTGAAGATGATGATCTTGTGGCTAATGAGATTGATGTTCCAAGTTTGAAAGTAAGCCCTAAGCTCTTATTTCTGTTAATTTTTTTTTCTGTTCCACAATACACTTGCTTAACCTATTTTTCCTGACAGCTCAAAGATCACAAAAAGAGAGAGATAGAGAAAGAGACCAATAGAGCACTACCATAAAGTAATTCGGATTGAGAGAAAATAATTATTTAATTGTTTTCTACACAAACTAATCATATTTTTAGTTTCTTTTGATGACTTGATGTTGTTCTTGAAATTTTTTTTCACCTCTGCAATTATTGTTCTTGGCCACACGGTTGTTTCAAACTTGGTAATGGTGTTGATCTTTTCTTGATGTTGGAGTATTGTTGAATTTATATCTTATAGGACTCGTGCAAAACAAGTGTTTCAAACTTTACTAAAATTTGCAATTGTTATGGGACCAGACAAACTATATCCTTTGCTTATATTTTGTATCTATTGGTTCTTTAACTTAAGGTGATTAGATGATCTTATATAGTATGTTTATGACATTTGAGGTATTGTCTCGTAAGAAATTTATTATTGTAACTGTAAATATAATTTTATAGTAGACATTATTAAGAAGATTTCCCTACAGGAAATTAACTTCAAACTATAGCCTGAAGAACTAACTCAAATTTTATTGTATTCCTATCTCTTTATGTTGATTAATGTTTTAGTCTAGTTAGAGTAGTTTCCATGACATCTATTTTCGTTTATGAATGTACTGAAAATGATGCACTAGGGTAGGAACAACTAAATTCTTATAAGCCCTCATATGTCCTACCATGTGTAGGATCTTTTGGAAGCTATGGTCCCTTTTGACATCTTGTTGGATCGAAAGAAGAGAAATTTATTTCTTAAAAATCTTGGTAAAACATGTGAGAGTCAAGGTAAGTTGAACGCTACAAGTTGCTAAAATTGCTCTAGCATCTCTTGCTGCCTGTGAGGTAGCATTAGAGAGGGAGCTATATCTAACAACTTCATAAGTATTACTTCTAGTTGACATTATTGCCTACTGTTTTCCATACAAGCACTTAATTGCTTTCATGTTTCACAATTATTTGTAAAATTCATGTCCCATATGCAGCCACAATTACTATCAATTTGTTTATTTATAAAGAATCTCTCTCTCTCTCTCCCCTTTGCTTATAGTTATGTCCCAGGGATGGAAGTTACATTGTCGAGTCAACTAAAGAGCCTATTTAACATCTATAGCAAGGTATATCAAAACCTTAATGGTTTATTTTAACTTACTACAACTAATAATGAAGAATGTGATGAATTTCCAATTTGATTTGGTGTTTGACAATCCTAGACTACAATTTCTATCAATTTTCTAATATTATGTTTTTGTGGCCCTAGTGGTGTGAAGCTCTAAAGGGAAGATATACATGTTCTTATTTTTCAAAAGTATTTTCAGAGCTTAGATCATTATCAACTTTGAGCATTGGTAAATGTGTTAGATGCCAGTTTGCAACTCTCTTTGAAGCTATACACTGAAATGTAGAAAAAATATCATTGATTTATGGGATGATATAAAGGAAATTGAAAACTTCATATACACAAGAACGACATTTGGTTCTAGAAATGTTGCAACGAGTTTCAATAATGGCATTTGATTATGAAAAATTAGTAGCTTACTAAAACAAAATGAGAAAAATGTATACCACATATTGATAAAATATGAATCAATTTGTCAAAACTTGTAAAACCAAGTTAAATTTATAGATGTGAAGCTCCAAGTAAGCTTTTTCAACAGTATCTCAAATTAGTTTTCAAAGAAAAACAATATCTCAAATTGGTCATTCATAATTTCCAATTAGATCTTATTATTAATTTGAAGAGATAGATTGGACAAATACAACTTAAGTTAGTTATTTGCTTAGCCTTCGTATATATGCAAATTAATAATGTTAATAGGGTAACAAGTAATACAAGAATGACCTTATATTTCATAATCCTCCCCCTCAAGTTATTATATAAATGTCATGTGTACCAAGCTTGTTACAAATTTCACTTGCCTCTTAAAGAATTGGTAAATAAATGAGCTAGTTCATTGCCTGAACTTTCTAAAGTAGTCAAAAGTTCTCCCTTTAGCTCTTTTTCATCATTGAAATAATAATCACTCTTGACGAGTGAATTAAGTTTGCTATTATGTATAAGGTTGCTTGATTATCACAATAATAATTTTATAGTTATCAACTAAGTTTCTCCAACTTTTACTAGAAAATGTCTCACCCTTAGTGATTCACATATCATAAGAGCTATGATGTATGGAGCTACTTTTGCGTTAGATCAAGTAAAAAAACTATCTTTCTTACTTTTCCACAAAACTAAGTTACCTCTAATAGATAGACAATTTTTGCATAAATAGCTGTCTTAGGGTTACCTTGATGTACCAAATTATATCCAAATGACAAACTCGGAGAATCTAACAACTAACTTGGAGAGATGATCACAAGGAGATATTCAAACATTTCACAATCAAGGAGATGAGTTTTTCAATTGTCTATACCTATTAGGATTAAAGTACAAGTCACATTCATTTGATAATAATTTTTTATTAGGACTTTGGGAGAATATAAAGATGGGACTTTAACATTCTAGCTTTACTGAGCATGTCAAGAATATCCTTAAATGTAAATATGTCATCTATGTTAAGATGTAATATTCCATGTTTTGACTGAACAACCTTTATGTCAAGATAATGTTGTAAAGGCCTTAAATCCTTTATTGAACATAAGGTAAAGGGACACATTAAGATATTGCCTTCTAGTAGAACTATTCCCAATTATGAGCTTATCATCTACATACAACAACAACAATATACCTTTACTAGACGAGTAGCATTGATAAAATAATTAATGATCTTTCACATAATGAAAAGAAGAAACTGTAGAACAACCTCACTTAAACTACCAAACCAACTTATAGGAGACTGCTTCAACTAATATAGTGTCATCTTAAGGAACATGATGTTAGGTCCATATTGTGCTTGAGCAACAAAAGCTAAGTGATTGCTCTAAATTCACTTCTTCATGAAGAATACCATCAATAAAGGAGATCTTAACATCAAAATGATATAAACACCAATTATATTAGGTTGCTAAAGAGAAAAGGATACGAATAAAGCCAATCATAGTAACAAAACAAAGGTGTCTTCGTAATCATAACCATATATCTAGGTGAAGCCCTTAACAAAATTTGAGATGATTAATAATGCCACTAAAAGAAACTTTGATACTAAACGTCCAACAAAAATGAGCAAAAGACTTCTCTGAAGGAAGATAAATAAGTTTCTAATGTCATTAGATTGTATAGCATCCATCTCATCGTGCATGACATCATGCCAATCTAGACATTGGAGAGTCTCACTAATAATGTTAGGAATAAAAACATAAGACAATGAAGAGACAAAGATATGATAACCAAAATACAAATGGGAGTATATATGATTACTATGTTTCAAAATTTGAATAGGAATTGTACTTTTTTAGGCATATTTTTTATTTTTACAGTAAGCTGAGGTTATATACAAAATTCTAGTACCTATAAATGAGAACTAATAACTCTAATGCATATCTAATCTATAATTTCTAGGATACTCACTAATCTCATGATTTATGGGATATTCTAATGTAATAGGAAATTTAATCAAATACAATCAATCAGTCAATATACATGATTTGGCTTTAGTGAGAATGTCAATCACTTGACTATGGGTAAACACATAAGGTATGCAAATTAATCTATTCTCTAACTTTCCTTGATGAACTGCCATCCTACTTAATCTTCAAATCTTCAATAATAATCTTCAACTAGAGTAGTTCACACACACATTGAGTCATCACCTTTACACTTCATCGAGCCTCTACACCTTGTATTTTGCGTCTCTAAATCACATTCCCACCAAAGAAAATGCAATATCTTAAAGTTGATCTTTTATCAACTATTGATCCATCATAATCAGCATTATTTTATGCCTAAATAAGCAAACCTCCATTTCTTTCGAGCAAAATACCCTTCCTTGGTGTTCCTTTAAGATATTGAATTACTCTTTGGGCTGCTTACAAATGAACTTCTTTCGGACTATGTATAAAGTGATTAACTACATTGATTGCATATGTTATATCTAATCATTTGTGAGACAAATAAATTATTCTTCTTACTAGATGTGATACATCTCTCTATATTTGTAGCATCTTCCTCTGCTTTTCCAATCTTAATATCCAGATCAATAGGTGTGCTTGTAGGTTTGCATGTTGTTTTGCCTATTTCCTTAAGAAGATTTGTAATATACTTTTGTTGTGAGATAAAAGTTCCTAGCCTATAATGTGCAACTTCAATTCTTGGGAAATACATCAACCTTCCCAACAACTTAATTTCAAGTTCCTTGGTTGATCAATGACTAAGCAACTATTTCTTTTTATCATCATCCCCCATCACTATTATATCATCAACATACACTAGGAAAGCTATAATTCCATTCGAAGGAGAGTATTTAATAAACAATGTATGATATCCTTGTCTTTATCTATATCCCATAGCCAACATAACTCTCGTAAATCTTTTGAATTTTGCTCAAGGTGATTACTTAAGGCCATATAGTGCTTTCTTCAACTTACACACTATATGACCAACCAAATTCTTCCCATAATCTGGTGTAACTTTCATGTAAATTTCTTCTTCTAGATTTCTATATAAAAATACATTCTCTTTTATTTGAAAATTAAAGATTTCATCGATTAAAGATAATTACAACTAGAATATAAACTATCAAGGATAATCCAAAAAATCTAGATTACAAAGAGTTGTGGTTCCTAGTAAACGTCTACATCTTGATATCTAAGGGGTATTTATGAGCCCACATAAACCAATATTACTCCTATCCCCATCTTCTCTTCATACTACTTAACAGATTTGCATCAATTCCTCTTGTAAGGTTCCCTATCTAAGTAATAGTTTTATTCCAAGAATCTACTAGATTGTCCAAGTTGAAAATAATTTGCTTATGATCTCAAATTTGCCTGGTACATTTGCATCTAATTATGAGATGCTCCAGATTTTCCATTTCTATACTACATAACTCATAATGCAATATATTAATGGAGAACTTGATCCTGTCCCTCATAAGCAACTCTCCATTGATTCCCATCCATAAGATAAATGAATGAGCTGGATGGATGTCATTGTCCCATACTAACCTTGTCCACTCCAGCCATTTGTTATGTGGAATCTACAAAAGTGTTTTGCATGCTTTAGTGTTAAACTTCCTTGATTTATTGGTTAGCCACTGAATTTCATCTTGTTCTCCCTCTTGGCATCTAGGCAATTCTTTTATTATGTGGTTGGCTCTTCTAATGTTATGGAATGGCTATATCCATTGATTATTTCTAATTAATACTCTCACCTTAGTTTCTGGACTCACCACAAATTTCAAGGGTTGAACCTCTTCTGCCTGATATAGGGGACTTTTACAATGCTAATTATCATACCAAAAAGACATGTTTTCTCCATTACTAATCATATAGAATGCCTGTTGTTGCATCCATGGCCTTATTGCTAGGATTTCCTTCAGGGTTCCTAACATTTCTTGCCTTAGCTTTAATATCCAAATACTTTTATTCTTTATGAAAACATTACATATCCGTTTCACCAATAGAGCCTCCCTTTTGTAGCAAAACCACCACAAATTTCATCCTCTACTCACCTTGTGAATCATTCTTGCAAAATGGATGCCCAAATCCCCTTGTTGCTTAGGTTTACAGATTTTGCTCTAACTAATCTTCAGTTTGATTCTACCTCGATTTGAGCCAGCCCACAAGAATTCTCCAAGTTTCTTATCAATTTCCTTGAGTATACTTTTGAGAATGGACAAATGGTTACTGCAATAATTAGTAAGGTGGTCAATATTGTACGAATAAGCCTGCCTCCATAACTAAGGAACATACTACTCCATTGGTTGATTCTTCCATGGATTGAGTGCAACAAAGGTTTGCAATCGGCTGCATTGACTCTTCTTTGAGATATTGGTACCCCTAAGGATTTAAAAGGTAAGATCCCCTATTTTAGTCCCTTCTCAGTAGCTTTAGAGGCTACCTCTCTACTTAAGTTACATGGTAAGTAGAACTAGCTCGTCAGTGGGTTGTATCTAAGGCTTGAGATCTTTTGGAACTCCTTCATCACTCGCAAGGTTAGATCTGTGGAGTTTTTCTCTAGTCTGCAAAAATAGCAAGTCATTTGCAAACGCTAGGTGTGTGATCTTCATATCTTTACATCTGCTATGGAACTAGAATTTTAGGTGTCTTTGGATACTACTTGCGAGGAGAGTTCATAAAAACCTCCATGCAAATTACAAACAAGTAAGGAGATAAAGGGTTACATTACCTTAAGCCCCTCCTTGCTTTCATCAAGTTTGTAGGTTCCCTATCTAGTAGGATTGTCATAGAAGCAGTGGTAACATATTCCTTTGCCCATTTTCTAAACACAGGAGGATATCCCATTGCTTCCAATGTATTAAATAGGAAGCTCCAATTGATTGAGCCATAGGCCTTTGTAAGATCCATCTTTATAGTGTAGTTCCTCATTCTTCTCTTAGCATCATACTCCTCTAACATTTCCTGGCAGAGTAGGATATTGGTTCCCACTGATCTTCCCTTGACAAATGCATTCTGTTCCGAGTTGATTAACTTTCCCAGGCTTGCTCTCAGTCTATTGGCTATTATCTTTGTGATAATTTTGTCTACGAAGTTAAATTAGGCTATTGACTAGAATTGTTCTAGCTTCCTTGCATTACTTTGTTTAGGAACAAGGCAGATGAACGTTTTATTCTATTCCTTGAGAATTGTTCCTCTCTCAAAGAACTCTCCCACTGCTTCTACCACTTCATCCCCTAAAATGTCCCAATGTTTTAGAAAAAATCGCCCATTGTATCTATCTGGTCCTGGGCTTTGTCAAGGTTCATTAAGAAAGTTGCACTTTTGGATTTCTTCCCTTGTTATTTCCCCAACTAGCTTTACCTTGTCCTTCGAATCAAGCTTTTCAAAACCTACTAGGATCTCCTCAAGTAGGACCCTTGTTGCCATTACAGTCCTATACTACGTAGTAACCCACTCAAGGGCAACCCCATTTTTGCTTTTTCAGTCCTCATGGATTTGCCCTACCTCATCTTCCAGCACTCTGATAGAATTCATATTTCTCCTGGATGAGATTGAACTCATAAAATACTTAGGACACATTTCACCCTCCTTAATCCAGATCATTCCAGATTTCTACCTTAGTAGAGTATTGGTACTGAGCAATAGTTGATTATACTTTTCCACTAATGTAGATTCCTCTTTTCTTACTTGTACATCATCTGGTCTGTCGAGTAGTTCTGAAATTTCTTTAGCTCCTCTAAAACAACAGCTTTAGCTTTTAACTTCGGTTGCACTACTTCTCTGTTGAGCAATTTGATTCTAGTTTTCAAGGATTTTAGCTTCATGTTAAATTGGTAACCTGGAACCTCCCTCTGCATCTTCACGCTGAGTATATTTTTAAATTTTGGATTATCCATCAAGTGATTGAATATCCTAAATAGGGCGTTTCTCTTCCTATCCTCTACTAACATTTTTACTATTATTGGGTTGTGATCTGATCTAGGTGGATCATCAAACATAGTACTACTTGTTGGGTATTTTTCTATCCATTTACCATTAACCATACATCTATCCAACTTCCCCAACAAAAACTATTCCTTCGATTACTTATTGTTTCAAGCATAAAAGTTACTATACCATTTTAGATTAATCAAACCTGTTCTCCCTACTGTTTCTTAGAGTTCTCGATGGTCTATTTGATTCCATCTTCTCCCTCCCGTTGATTCTTCTACTTTTAGAGTGCAGTTATAGTCTTAAATGACTGTCTATGTATATCTCATTAAATTGCTTGTTCTCTCCATTTCATTCCATGGATGTTGTCTTTGAAACTTGTGGTTAGTTGCATACATCACTATTGTTGCAATCATTATCCTAGTAGCCTTGATTAAAACACCACAATGTATCAATAGATAATTTTCAAGTTATCACTCTCCTATTGAAATGATGATCATGATTGCTTAGTACCATCCAGTCTTTATCTAGGAACCATAAACTCTTCTCTAATTGGTCCCTTTTTTTTTTTTTGGTTTCCTATAAACCAATAAAATCTAACTTGTTGTTCTTAATAAACTCCTTAACTACAAGTTGTTTATTTAGGCTATTAAGGCCTCTAACGTTCCATGCTGCTACCTTTATATTATTTTTTCTTTTTACCTGCCCTTCTCCTCTTATACTTTCTATTCAAACCTACTGTTATGGATGTTCTATCGTTTTTGGACCTAGAAGTTTCACCCCTTTCCAACACTGGAGTGCTAATTGTCTTTGCCTCCTGTCTTACTTCCTTATTCCCTATTGTCTGTTTTACCTTTTTGATCATATTACTTCCTGCCAAATTCTTGATTCGTTTCCCATTACCTAGTTTTTGGTTATCCCCCTCTATCAATGCTATAAGCCTTGTCATAACGGACTCTACCTGATTCTTTTTTTGTTTCCTAGTCACTACCACTTGAATCTCCTGCTGATTCATGTTTTGGGACTTCTGCTCTTTAAGTGATGCCTCTCCTTCTTCTAGGATACTCTTCTCTTGACTCAGATATCCCTCATTCATATTCTTCCCCTCTTACTTCTCTTTTCTTTTCCAAACCTACTTTTCTTCCTTAATCTTTAGTCGCTAAATGTATGTAACTCTTATTGAATCCTCTACAAGTTCTCCGTTCTCATCCAACCCCATGATTCTAATGGTATTTGGAAGTTTCGTTGATATATCAACATCAACACAAACTCTAAAATACCGAATCCTTCTTGTTAAGGCAATATTCTCACCTAAACTTAAGGGTTTTCCAATCTTATTGGCAATATAGCTCATACCATTCATAAACCAATACTCTAAGGGAACCTTGTGAATATTCATCCACAAAGGAATGGATTGAAGCTTGCACCTATCCAAGGTAACTCCAGCTGTCACTTCTTAATAAGAATTGGATGTCCCATTATATGCCAAGGCCCTGCTTCCAGCATCATTTGTGCATTTTCTTCAATGTTGAATTTGAATGCAAAGAGTTTGTCTTTTTTTACCATAGTATTCACCAACCCCTTATTCCTCCATATAGCATTTGCCTACTTACTAATGACTGGAAAAACTTACCTCTTCTCTAGAATGAAACCCACATTAGATGTACTCCACTTTTTAGCTCATTGTTTTAGAACTTCATTCAGAGCTTGGATTGGTTTGTCCCAATTGGACTCCACATATCTAAGTCGACCTAAGTTCCCAGAATCCCCTAAAATGTTTCACCATGTAGTCTTCTCCTTCTCCAGTTCCTGTGGCTTCCTTTCTACATTGGCTCCTAATAGTGGGAAGTCTATTACATTGCAAGTTGGGATTTCCAAATCAACTTGGGGAATGGGTTGGGTAAATAAGGGACATTCCATTTCCATATGGTGTGAGGTAAGATTCGACGAATTGTAGAGAACTAGTATGCCATAACAGAAGAGGGATGAGTTTAAGGTTGTCGGCTGGATGAGAAAAATGTGAGGGTGGGGAGTCAAGGGTTGGGTAACCGAGAGTTGGGAGCTGGAGGTTAAGTGTCATAGGTTTAGTGTTAGACTGTTGGGTAGGTGACGAAAGGATATCGAAGGTTAGATGTCATTAGAGGCTTGGTGTAGTCAGGTGTTGGAGGTTGCATGCCATCTAAAGTTTGGTGTTATCAAAGGTTGTGTGGAGTAAGTCAAGAGTCAGCCAGAGGGTTGGGTGTCGGAAGGCAGGGATTCTCAGGTTGGCGAGTGTCGGAAAGTTAGTTGGGGATAAGAGATTGTCAGGAGAAGGGGGTAAGGGAAATATGGGTATAGTCGATTAATGGCAAAAGACTCTCCTCAGAAATGTATATCAAGTATCTGTTTCATCAATGAACAACAAGTATCTCTCATTTGCAACATGAGAAATTGTCTTTGAATAATCATTCCTATAAGTTTGAGTCTAGCATTTTGCTACTAATTGTTCCATGTATCTCTCCACTAACCCATCTTTGCAATATAAGAAAGAGTCTCTTAATAATCAATCTTGTAAGTTTGAGTCTAACCTTTTGCTACAAACTATGCCATGTATCTCTCAATTGATCCATTTACTCTATATTCTATCATATATACCCACTGACAACCCACTGGTTTCTTTCTTATGGGTAACTTCACTAATCTCCAAGTTTTGTTGTTTTCCAGTGCCTCCATCCCAACATTCATAGCTTGTTCCCATTTTTCAGTAGATAAAGCCTCAGATAAGGTGGTAGGGATGGTAATGGTATTCAAGCTCACAAGTAAGGCTCAATAAGATGGTGAAAGACTTTTAAACATTAAAAAATGTGCAAGAGGATATAATGGTTGTTTTGTACACCTCTGGTTCCTTTTCTGATGGCAATAGGAAGCTCCTGCTAATCATTAATTCATGTGAAGAATCTGAGTTGGACTCTTGAACCTGTGCAGGATTAGGAACAACCATCTTCTTTCTTGTAAATACCTTGCCTTTACCAAATCTCACATCTCCAAGGGCAAAATTAGATTTTTCTTATAGTTCATTTCGTGCTTTAGGAATGGGTTTAGGAATAGGGTATGATGGTTGTTCTAGTGTATGATTTGGATATGGATGAAAAGAAGGTGTGGTTGGTGTTGTAGAATTAGACACAGGAATTAAATCAAGCAAAAAACTTTTCTTGTCTTCAATTAAAATCTCCCCTTAATGACATTGATTGTTAAAATGCGAATATTGTTCATTAAATGTGACATCTATTGAGAGATAAGACTACTTTGATATAGGGTAGTAACACGTATACCCTTTTTGAGTTGAAGAATAGCCTACAAAGAAACAATTTAGAGCCCTATGATATAATTTCCCTCTATTATGAATATAAACAAATGACACACTCGAAAATTCTGGGAACAAGAATGTTGATTGTGTTTAGATTTGGTTAAAATGTTAAAAGGACATCTATAGGACTTTTGAGACCTTGGACTTTAGAAGGAAATCTATTTATGAGACAAGTGGCTATAAGAACTGCTTCCCCCAAAATGCCTTACGCATATTCTTTTGAAATAACATGGCTTGTGTATTTTCAAGGAGATGACCATTTTTCATTCTGCTACCCCTTTTTGTTGTGGAGTATACACATAAGATTACTCATGAACTATTCCTTCTTTTTGAAAGTACGAGGTAAGAACTTGATTGAAATGATCTTTGATATTATCTGTCCAAAACCTTTTGATATTGGTCCCAAATTGATTTTTGATCATGGGGCAAAGAATTTGGGAGTCAGTTACTAACATCAAATTTCTGAGTAGAAAAATCTAAGTAATACGAGCACAATCATTAATGAAAGAAATAAACAATCTTAGCCCAAAAGTACTAGAATAGTAGATAGACCTCAAATATCAATATGAATAAGATAGAAAGGAATAGAGTTCCTTCGATTGCTAATTAGAAAAGGCATACACTTTTGTTTAGCAAGCTCACATACTTCATAATGAAAAGTTTAGCATCAAGATTTGTAAAAAGAGGTGAAGAAAACAATAAAGAAACAATTCTATATTGAATTGATTTATGTACATTTGACTTCTATGGTATATATACAAAAGGTCTAGCAGATAATTTTTAGCTATGAAATCTCCCAATTATAGGGAGAGACCTCTCTATTATAGGAAGAGAACACTACAGATATTATTTCTAAATATATACACAAAAATAACTCTAGTCAACTTCCACTCTCATGTTGCTGCATAAATATCACATATGCCCAACTTGCAAACAAGATTGTAAAACTACTTATTGTAAAGTCCTTTGATGAAGATCTAGTTTGGTATAAGAGAGATAGATTAGTCTCGTAACTAATCTCTGATATCTTTCCATGTCTTATGATGTACTTGTTCCTGCTTGAAGTTTGTGGTTGCTCTCGATAGGAGATTTAGCTGGTTTACAACCTATCATACCAATTTCTTCTAACAAGTCTAGGACATATTGTCTATGGGAGATAAAAATTCCTTTTCCCAATCTAGCGACTTCAACTCCCAAGAAGTATTGCAATTTCCCTAGATCTTTAATTTCGAATTCATGAGTATGGAGTTTCTTTAGCTAACCATCTATTCTCTATCACTTCTCATTACCACAATGTCATCTACATAGACAATGAAAGGTATGATCTTACCATGAGAACTCTTAACAAATAGGGTATGATCTACATTACTCTAGCGATAACTAAAGGAAATCATCCCTTTTAGTATTATATCATCAATACAGACAATAACTATTGTGATCTTACCATTGTAGTGTTTGATTAATAAGTTATCACTAGCATATACCCAAAATGGATAGTCACTTCCCTAAACCTATCAAATCATGCTTTATAGTGCCTTCTTGAATTGACAAACTCTTCGTTCAGTTTTCTTAGAGTTAAATCTTGAGGGAATTTTCATATAAACTTCTTCTAAATCTGCTTGCAAAAATGCATGTTTAATGTCAAGTTGTCATAAATCTCGACCAACATTAGCTGCACAAGACAAAATAATTTTAGTTGTCTTTTTCCATTAGAGCAATTGTTTCTTCATAATCAACACCATAGGTTTGGGTGAACCCTTTTGCCACCAATCGCGCCTTAAACCTGTTAATAGTTCACATGCTTTATGCTTAATAATGAACGCCTATTTACAACCTGTCAGATTATGTAGTATTATTAGGAAAGATTGTATAGTTATAGAGACAATATAAATCCCTAATTTCTAGGGATTAGAATAAGATATAGATCTCCCTATTCTTTTGGGAGTTTCTTACTATATTTCGGTTAGATAAATTGTATGTATAAACTATAGTTGTAATCTACTTTTTTCAATCTAAAAAGAAGAAGTTTTACTCATCTTTGCTAATATTCGACATGGTACCAGAGCTATTGGCTCTTTCCTACTGAAACTTTGATTTTTTCTAGTCATACTAATTGAGATCCATCTCCACTGTTCCCTTCGTCATCCTAGCCCTCTCTCTCATATTTCCCTGTTCCTTTTTATTTTATTTTATCCTTAATCTTGCTCAATCAATCATGTCGGAGTCACCAAGAAGTTCTGCCAAAATCACTAGCCCTGAATTCGAGAATACTGCTACTGCTATAATTGGAGATTTGCAGAACATTGAAACTACATACCGATTGAATAGGAAGAATTATTTGAAGTGGTCACAATTGGTCCGTACATTCTTAAAGGTAAGAGGGAAATTGAGCCATTTAGTTGGCCTAGGTCCTTGGTAGGACGATCTCAAATTTGCGGCGTGGGATGAACAAAGCTCCATGGTAATGTCCTGGTTATGGAAATTGATGCTACTAGAGATCAATGACATATGTATGTTCTTCAAAACTGCCAAGGTGATTTGGGAAACTATTCGGCAGACATACCCCAAAGTTAATGATGCTACACCGATCTACAAGATTAAGACAAAAGTCTCAGCAGATAGATAAGAGACTCAAATTGTTACTGAAAATTCCAGTCTACTACAAAGCTTGTGGCAAGAGATGGATCACTATCAATGCATCCAAATGTGCTGTAATGAAGATGTAACAATTCTTAAGCGTTTTGTGGAAAGGAATTGTATTTGTGATTTTTTGGCAGGATTAAAAGCAGAATTTGATGTTGTATGGGTACAGATATTAGGAAAACCAAACCTGCCATCTCTAAATGAGACGATCGCTATTATACTTGCAGAGGAGGGACGTTGAAATGTTATGCTTGAACCTTAAGAAGGAGATGGTTTTGCACTCATTACCAAGGCCATAGAATTGAAAGAGGCAAACAATCCTACACCAGTTACTAGAGGGGACTCATCTAAATCATTTAATCGAGAATCCATACTCTGTACATACTACAAGAAACATATGCACACTAGAGAGAAATGTTAGAAACTTCATGGCAAGTCCAATCGAAGTGGAAACGACCGAAATTAGGCACATATGGTAAACACTTCGTCAACTAATGAAGAAGATTCCAAAAAATTTCCCTGAGTTTAACACCGAAGAAATTGAGAAACTAAAACTTGGGGAGTCTTTTGAGAAGCCAACCTCAACAGGTATTTGTTCATTGGCATTTTTAGGTATCTCTTCTTCCTTTATTACTAATGTTTCATAAAGAAATTCTCCTCCCATGTGGGTGATTGATTCTGGAGCAACTGATCATATGACTTATTCCTCTAAACATGTTATTTCTTATAAACCCAGCTGTAGCCATAAAAAGATCATAATAGCTGATGGCTCCGTCACCACCATAGCTGGCCAAGGGGATATATACATAGACAAGGACCTTACACTACGAAATGTTCTCCATGTTCCAAAGCTATCTATTTACAAACCTTATTTCCATTAAAAAATAACCATAGAATCAAATTGCAGTATAACTTTTTCCCTTTCACATTGTGTATTTTAGGAGCTAGGCACGAAGAAGATGATTGGATGTGCTTGTCAGAGGGATGGTCTTTATTTCCTAAAAAAACAAAACAACATATTAGACATTGGAAAATCCTTATCTACATCCTTTTCTCTCATTTATAGTGATATTTGGGGACCTTCTACCATCCCAAATGTTTTGGGTGCTAGGTGGTTTGTTTCATTTATTGATGATTGCACCTGAGTCATATGTTTTTACCTCTTGAAAAATAAATATGATGTTAGTACTGCTTCTCCTAGTTTCTATAACATGATCAATACTTAGTTTGATGTAAAAATTAAGAGATTTCAATCAAACAATGCCAAGGACTATTTCAATCAAACCCTTTCTTCATTTCTTCAAAAAACAGGAATTATTCATGAGTCCTCATGTGTTACTACCCCATAACAAAATGGTGAGCTGAGCAAAAATATGGAAATCTCCTAGAGATCACCAGAGCATTGTTGTTTCATAAACATGTTCCCAAACAATACTGGGGTGAAGTAGTTTTAACTGTTGCCCATCTTATTAACTGACATCCAATACGTATCCTTGGGTCCAAAAGTCCAATTGATATTCTTACAAAATTTTTCCCAAATTTTTTTGTTTCAAACAGTCGTATACCTCGAATCTTTGGCTATGTGGGGTTTGTTCATATTCACTCCCACAATATGAGAAAATTAGATCCACGTGCTCTTCAATGCATTTTTATTGTATATTCCTCCACCCAGAAGGGTTATAATTGCTTTCATCAACTTTCTAAATTTTTTTTGTCTCAGCTAATCTTACTTTTGTTGAAAATGAACTTTCTTTCAACACATTTATCTTCAGGGGGAGATCTTAAGTGAAGATCTTTAGTGGAATTATCGAAAGGAAAGAAACTAGTTGGGTGTAGGTGGCCATAAAATACAAGGCTGATGGCATGGTGGAAAGATATAAGGTAAGATTGGTGGCCAAAGGGTTCACTCAAACATACGATATTGATTATCTAGAGACATTTGCTCCTATTGCTAAGATGAAAACAATACGAATATTGCACTTCTAGTGGAATCTGTAACAATTTGATGTTAAGAATGCGTTCCTCCATGGTGATCTAGAAGAGCAAATTTAAATGGAAGTCCCTCCAAGATTTGAATCTAAAGAAGGAATGGTGTGCAAGTTGAAGAAAGCCCTTTATGGGCATGGGCTCAAACAATCACCATGAGCTTGGTTTAGGAGGTTTGCTAAAGTGATGATTTCATTGGGATATAAGCAGAGTCAAAGAGACCATACTTCATTCATTAGACACTCAAATTCTTGGAGAGTTACAGCATTGCTAGCTTATGTAGATGATATCATCGTGACAAGTAATGATGAAGAAGAGATGAAAATTTTAAGGCAATGTCTCTAAAAGGAATTTCATATCAAAGAGTTAGGAAAGTGAAAGTATTTCCTAGACGTTGAAGTTGCTCACTCGAAGCAAGGGATTTTCATCTCTCAACAAAAGTATATACTTGACTTGTTGATAAATTGGGTTGTAAACCATTGAAGACACCGATTGAATTGAATCATGGATTATGTGATGCTCTAGAAGATTATCTACATTACCTCCTAGTGATGGAAAGTTTGCTATATTTAAGACTGGTTTTTTATATCGACTTAGGGAGTGGATTGGTTAGTAATGGGAAGTTCCTTTTCAGTAAGGTTAGAGTTATGATTCGAATAGCAAGGGGTGTTGGATGACTAGTTTGACAAGATGGGGGAGGGGTTTGGTCAAGGCTGTCTGGAAAGTGAAAAGAGAGGGTAGGTTGTCGAAGGGATGAGTAAAGTGTGAAGGTAAAAGGCTATGGATAAAAGAGGGGGGAAAAGAGGATGTCGGAGAAATAGGATGTGGGTAGTTTTGGAAATGGTTATCGAAAAAAAAGAAAAGATAAGGGAGAAAGTTGTTGTCAGGTTAGTGAAGGGAACTGGTTGTATGATGTATGTTGTCAAAAAAAGGGGGGGTGTGGGTGATGTCGAAGGTTGTCAAAACAAGGTCCTTCAAGGGTTGTCACTATTTTTTTTTCCATTTCTAAAGGCCAGGTACCATTTTATTTCCTAAAAAGAAAGATGATTAAGGTTGCCACTTGTGGGTGGTGGTGGCTTGTCATACAATTGGCAAGGTGGCATTAGTGGTTCAGTTTCCTATCTTGACAAGCAAGATAAAGTCTTTACCTAAACAATTCTTGCAGGTTAGGAAGCATGATGGCTTCTTTAGACCTATTATTCCTTGAGTATCTCAACAAATTAGGTCTATCTAAATGTCCAACAACATTCTCCCATTGAACATTAGTCTCCCCTAAAACATCAGTCTCTTCATTCTCCCCCTGAACAAGATTATGAAGTACCACAGGCACCACTTCTTCTTCACTACTCTCCCCTTGAAAAGGTGACTGTGTAGTGCCAAAGTAAGGTTCACACTCTCGAAAGGTAATATCCATACTAACATAAAACTTCCTAGATGGGGGGTGATAGCACTTATATCCCTTTTGGGTTGGATAATACCTAGTGAGCGCACATCTCAGGGCACTTGAGTCTAATTTTGCAACATTCCTATTACGAACAAAGTAGACACACCCAAAAACCTTTGGTGGAACAATATAGCCATGTTTCCTAATTAAGACTTCTGAAGGAGTCCTGAATTATAGAGTTTTGAGAGGCATTCAATTTTGGAACATTCATAGTAAACATAAGGGATTCAGCCACTTTTAATAAATGTTTATTTTTCCTTTCAACTACCCTATTTTGAGCACTAGAATAAGGACATCTAGTTTGGTGAACAATCCCATAAGACTCCAAATAAGTACCATCAGTTCACAAGACATTTATCTAAGCATCAAACAAAGTGTGAACCATGTTATGAAAAGATTGAAAGCGGGAGAAAACATCACTTTTTTCTTTACTCAAATACACCCAAGTCATTATAGTGCATCAATTAATGGAAGTAACAAACCATCAATTTCGAAACAAAGAAGTAGTCTATGTAAGCCCCTAAATATCATAATGAATAAGCATAAAAGGAACAATGACTTTATTATCACTTAAATGGTAAGAGCTTTTAGTATGCTTAGCATACTCACAAGCATTACAAGATAAAGAATCAAATTAACTCCTAAAAAATAACTTGGGATATAGTTTTTCTAAAACAAAAAGGTGATGGATGCCCCAACTGCCTATGCTACTATGTTATTTCCTAGTTGACATTTTGATACTCCCAAAATAGGTCAAGCGTCGATTGTCTTCCATCATGCTTTCCACCACTGCAAATCCTCTTCTCTGTTTGAACTAGGGATGGCAATTTTGGCCCAGGTTTGATGGGCCATGGGTGGGCCATGGGCCGACCATGGTCCGCCCGAGTCGGGCTGGACGCTGTTTAGTAATATTTTAAATTAAAAATATAAAAATGGGTCGGCTTGTGGCTCATGGCCCCAGCATAACCGAGGTCAGGTGGGCCACCCTCGGCCCGACCCATTGACATCCCTAATTTGAAGGTCCTAAAAGATACAATAATCAGGAAAAAATTTTACCTTCCAGTTTAGACCCTTGGTGATAAAAATGACAAATAAAAGATTGACAGGCAATTGAGGAGCATGAAGAACAAAAGTCAACTTAATATTAGGAGTACAGATAATAGAAATTGTCACAGAAATAGGAGTTAAAGACCCATCAGCATCTTGACACTATCTCTTTTTAAACAAGGAGAGTAGTTAAGAAAGCCTTTAGGAATGCCTGCCATATGCCTATTCACATCAGAATAAATAATCTATGAGTCAAGTTAACCAAAAGTGTTACTTGACTCTGAGAAAATTAGAGGTAGCACTGGAGAGGAAGAGTTAAGCTATGACAGGAGACGCCTGAAATGCTAAATTTCATCAAAAGAGAGACTATCAACTGAAGTAGACTCCTTGGATGATTCTACTGTTTCTAACAAATTTGCTTGAGCTTTTGTGGGGTTGACTTGTTTTCCCCCTTGGCCCCTAGTAGGTCTCCCATGCAACTTCTAGCAAGTCTATTTTATATACCTTGCCTTTCAACAATAATCACAATGTAAATGATCTTTATTAGAGGTAATATCCTTCGTCTACTCATGAGTAATATGGGTTATTAAACCCAACTTCTCATTTGGTGCAATATTAAGCATGACCCTTCTTCTGGTCTCTTTCAGTCGGATTAAAGAATGTGCCTCCTCAAGAGAGAGAAAAGGAGATCTGCCAATAACTTAAACTCTTAATTGATTAAATTTTGTGTTCAAATTAGCCAAAATGTCATTGACTTACTCCTTTTTAAGCATGTTTTGAATCAGTACCACAATATCAACACACTTGGCTTGAAAAACTTGGTAGTAATCAAGTTCTTGCCCTAATGTTGGATCCCAAATCTAGAACCCAACTACTTAATCATTATCGGTTCATCTTCCTGCTCTGATACCACAAATGTCGGATCCCAAATCTGGAACCCAACTACTTAATCATTATCGGTTCATCTTCTTGCTCCGATACTACATCTCTTGGAACCTCGCTTCCGGAGTCCAACGTTCGGAGTCATACTTAAGACGTGAGTATGTACATGATTTAGGACAATAAG
>JAOSBO010140525.1:0-24926 GCA_027563915.1 Erythroxylum rotundifolium
AGGTTTATGATTGATTTTATGAAGATGAAGAGGTTTAAGAAAATTGATTAGAGTTTGATGATTTTATGAAAAAAAAACAAATTGGTTTGTGAATGAGTATAAAATGGTGATATGTTTGTGTTAAAGTGATACAGAAAAATTGAAATGAATTTGGTGTAAAAATGAAAGTGAGGAAATGTGCTGGAATATTATAAACTGGAGAATTTTCATTGAACATGCTTCGATATTTTGCTTATATGTTGAACTATAAATTTCTAAATGAGTTGATTCTTAATTCAGATTAAACATGATACATATTTATACAACTTTCTTGAAGAAGTCGAATTTTAATTCTGTCTTTAAGATTTTCCAAAGTGACATGAAATTGAGTCTTGACTTAGGATGTAGAACCACAAGGGACATAAATCATGTCTTATTTTTATTAAATAAAATGTATTGATGTAGGAAGAATTAGGCTAGGGTGTCTTCAAAAAAGTTGTAGATTATTCTCTTAGAATTGAATTGGTGTAAATTTTGGATATTTTTATTGAAAGATATGAGTTGTACAATTCAAGGGTATGATCATGAACTAGCCAAAAGTTCAATATACACAGTCTGTGGTATTGTGAGCATAACTCATAGAATACTGAATTAAATTGAATGATCTTGGAGTCATTGGAAACTTAAGCCATAAAGGAACAAATTTTTAGAAGAGAGTGTTACAGAAATACATCATTTTCTTGAATAGAAATTGAATGTATGAATTTTGGAACTTTTGAAGTACAATTGATGTTTACATCAATTTAGTAAGGAAATATACCTGAGAATTTGTCATGAACATGCATCATACATATTCAGTATACATAAATGAATTATTAATCATACACAATAGTAACTTGTATATGTGTTAATTGTTATAGAGGAACGCATAGAGCGACCACTTCCAAATATTGCGGGGACTTGGAGGCAATAAGTAATAAAGGAGCTTTTGTGAGTAATCTTAGACGGTTACACCTTACTTTGTTCTACTTGTTGAATTTGGTTTATGCTGATTGTGTTCTAAATTCTAGACAATGATTGTCTAAGGCGTTTGATGCATGTTTATATCACTGGAAAGTGCTACTTGCATATGAATATGATTGGCTACTTGCTTTGCACATGAAATGTCTAAAATGACTTTGTTTTGGATTTAAAACTGCTGAGTCCTAGTTATGGGTAATTAGGCATGCCTAGAAGGGTTTGCAGCTGCTCCTGTGACACTTCGGTGTCGAGACTTCGGTCTCTCCTATGACACTCAGTGTTAAGATTTCAGTCTCTCCTGTATAAGTTCCATTACCTGCTTTTGTAAATGGCTTAGCAGTCATCTACTTTTGTGTTTTGATATATGTTTGATTCTGACATAAACAAAATTGTTTTCTAATTTTGAAGGGTTTATACCCTCTTTTGATATTCAGCTCTGTTAATTATAAAATCTGTTTTGAAATGCATTATATATGTTTTATTGTTAAACAAATCTGTTAATGCATGCTTATGCTATTACATGATTCAGTATGATGAGTTATCACTTTATATATAGATTAATTATTATTCACTAAGCTATATGCTTAGCATGGTGGATTTGTCCCATGTAGGTTCAGAACAAGGATTATAAAGACTGGGACGAGTCAACCGCAATAGCCAATGGAGTCTAAGTCTTGTTTTGATAAAAATGTATTTTGAATATATTTTGGCTTGTTTATAAAATGCATGATTCCGAATTGTTGTAAGTTTTTGTAATAACTATGTTTTGTAATAACTAAGTTTTTGTACGTTTTGAAATGCTTTCACATCAGACTGTTATTTGTTTCTATTTATGAGTTCGATGTGGCACTCCCATATCCTCCCAGGGGGTATAAGGGCATCACACCTTTTGGTATCAGAGCAATGTTTAGGCAATTCTGGTTTAACCAGCACTTAACTATTGCTTTTATTTGAGTGTACAAGTTTTGTTTTAGCCTAATGCGATGTCCCATATTTTGTCTATAGAATTAATGATGGAAGGATCTCGCGATGCTGTTGACGAAGTTGCTAAGAGCAATCAGTTGGAGCAAACTTGTCCAGTAATATCTGGACCCTCTGGGGTTAATCGAGGTGAAAGTGAGGTGCCACCTCCTCCTTTAGCTCAAGGAGAGGCTATGATTAAGTTGTCCCAGAAGGACGTTCTTGCATCGTATGACTGCACCCAAGGCTCCAATTGATTAGCTGCAGAAGTATTGAGTGGAGGAATTTATTGGTACATCTCTAGAGGAATCTGAGAGAGTTGAATACTGGATACAGAAGGTGAAGAAGGTGCTGGATGAGATAAGTTGTCCAGTAGAGCAGATGGTACCCTGTGCTGTCTCCCTTCTGCAGAGAGTAGCTTATGAATGGTGGAAGTTCACTCTGAGGAGTCCTCAGCTATCGATGCCTCTAACTTGGAATTTCTTTACCTAAGAGTTCCAAGTAAAATATATTACGGAGGCTTATAGAAAGGATAAGTGGAGGTAATTTTTGAGTTTGAAACAAAGAAACTTATCAGTTGCTGAGTATGATGGGGAGTTTAACTGACTCAGTAAGTATGCCCCTAAATCTGTACTTACTGAAGAGTTTCGATGTCATCAGTTTGAGGATGGATTGCATGATTCAATCAAGGAGCATCTGGCAGCATTTACTTTGTTGCAGCAAGTGACTTACCATCAGCTAGTATAGGCTGTAACGAAAATTGAGAGATAGGAAATGGTCAGGACAGAAAGAAGTCAATAGAGGGGTTTTGTTAGAGAAGGTCAGTCCTTGGGTAAATGAAGTTGGGAAGGTATTTCCTATACACTGGAAGTTGCTCAGAGATCTGTGACTCGGGGAAGGTGACAAAACTTTCCTACATCGGCTGTCCCTGGTAGGGGTTCCTTTAGGCGCTAAGGTTCTTGTGCCCCAGAGTGCCCTCATTGCTCTGTTCATCATTGGGGTGTCTGTTAGAGAGCTACAGGTGCATGTTTCTGTTGTGGCAGTACTGAGCATATGATAGCAAATTTTCCTCTAAGACAGTCTAAGATACCACAAGCCAGTAGAGAGGTCTCCTATGCATCTACAGGGAACAGGGACGAGGCAAAAGTCGAGGAGGATATAATCAGAACATGACTAATCCGAGTTCCCACTCAGAAACTGTAAATCGACCAACTGTGCCTTCTACTTTAGCTCGAGCTTATGCACTAAACCTCATGAGGATCAGGATGCAGCAGATGTTATAGCTGGTATTGTTTCTCTCTTAAATTTTGAAATGCTTGCATTGATTGACCCTGGATCTACTCATTCGTATATCTGTGTTAGAGAAATGTTTGATATGGAGGTGCCTATAAATCAGTTAAAGTATGACATGCAGGTGACCGATCCTCTAGGTAGTAGTGTGTCGGTTAATCAGGTGTATAGGAACTGTCCTATTATGATCTAAAGAAATAATTATGTAGCAAATCTAATCTGATTAGCTTTTCATGAATTTGATTTTATTCTGGGTATGGATTGGATGTCTAAGCATCAGGCAGTAATTAACTGTAATACTAAGACAGTTATGTTTAGGAGACCCGATCAATCTGAGATAATATTGCATGGCATTGGCACTAGTTCTTTAACTAATATGGTATCTGCTATGTAAGCTCGGAAACTTCTCAGGAAGGAATGTGAAACATATCTACCTTTTGTAATTGATTCTAAGAAGGAGGTTGGTAAATTGTTAGATATGGTGAATGAGTTTTCAAATGTGTTTCCGGAAGAATTGCCTAGACTCCCTCCTGAAAGGGACGTGGAGTTATCTATTGAAGTTATGCCTGGCACTGCTCCTATATCTAGAGCACCGTACAGAATGGCTCCTGCTGAACTGAAGGAGTTGAAGGTGCAGTTACAAGAGCTTCTAGATAAAGGGTTTATTCTACCTAGTGTGTCACCATGGGGAGCACCGGTATTGTTTGTTAGGAAGAAGGATGGCACACTACAGATGTGCATCGATTATAGACAATTAAATAAAGTCACGGTGAAGAATAAGTATCCAGTGCTAAGGATTGAATACTTATTTGATCAGTTGAAAGATGTAGGAATGTTTTCAAAGATAGATCTGTGATTGGGGTACTATCAGCTTCGAGAAAAGGATGTGGATGTACCGAAGACTACATTTAGGACCTATTATGGACATTATGAATTCCTAGTAATGCCATTAGGGTTAACTAATGCTCCAGCAGCATTTATAGATATAATGAATAAAGTGTTCGAGCCTTATTTGGATCAGTTTGTTATGGTGTTTATAGATGATATCCTGGTTTATTCTAAGAATGAACAGGACTATACTAAACATCTCCGAATTGTATTGCAGACCTTGTAGGAAAAACAGTTGTATGCTAAGTTGAGTAAATGTGATTTCTGGCTTCAAGAGATATTATTTCTAGGGCATGTTGTCTCTTCTGAGGAAATTAGAGATGATCCTAGTAAGATAGAAGCGATTGTTAATTAGAAGCCACCATGAAATGTGACTGAAGTGAGAAGTTTTTTGGGTCTAACTGGTTGTTATCGTCAGTTTGTTAAAGGGTTCTCAATGATAGAATCCCCTTTAACTAAAAGGTGTAGAATTTTCACAAATCATAAGAGTCTGAAGTATTTGCTTACCCAGAAAGAACTCATTCTGAGACTGCGACGTTGGTTGAAACTGTTCAAGGACCTTGATTGTATAGTGGATTATCATCTAGGTAAGGCTAATGTTGTGGTAGATGCCTTGAGTCGGAAGACCATTTAAGCATTATCACTTAAGCAGAGTGAATGGGAATTTATATATGATGGAGCTTTAATAGCTTAGTTGAAATCAAGGCCTATCTTAAGACAAGAAATTTGTGATGCTCAAAGAGCTGATGATAAGTTACAAAAACTTATCTTGGCTACTCAAGAAGGTAATCAGTATTATTTTTCTGTGAAAGGAGATGGTGAATTGTATTATAAAGATCGGTCATATATGCCGACTAATGACGAACTGAAGAAAAAGTTGTAATTTGAGGCTCATAATACATTATGTACTATGCATCCTAGGGGAAACAAGATGCATCAGGATCTAAAGCAGTATTACTGGTGGTCAGGTATGAAACGGGATGTTGTAGATTATGTAGCAAAATGTCTAATATGCCAGCAGGTTAAAGCTGACCACCAGGTTCCATTCGGTTTATTACATCCTATCTCTATTCCTTAGTGGAAATGGGATAACATTACCATGAATTTTGTCACTAGACTTCCTCTCACTCAAAGGAAGTATGATGCAGTATGGGTGATTGTGGATAAGTTTAACAAATCTGCCCATTTTCTGCCTATTCATCCTGACTATTCTTTGGATAGACTCGCGGATTTATATGTGAATGAGATAATGAGATTGCATGGAGTACCATTGTCGATTATTTCTAATCGTGATCCTCGATTTACTTCGAGATTCTGGAAAAGTTTACAGAAAGCATTGGGTACTCAAGTTAAGTTTAGTACTACTTTCCATCCCTAAACAGAAGGAATATCTGAACGAGTTATATAAATATTGGAAGATATGTTGCGGGGTTGTGTGTTAGAGTTTCACAGGAGTTGGGATAATTATCTGACTCTAATGGAGTTTGCCTAGAACAACAATTATTAGACGAGCATTGGCATGGCGCCTTGTGAAGCGTTGTATGGTAAGAAGTGTAAAACTCCTATATATCGTACCGAATTGAGTGAAAACAAGATTATCGAGCCAAAAATTGTGAAAGATACTGAAGAAAAGATTCAGATTATTCAACAAAGGTTGAAAGCTGCCAGTGATAGGCAGAAGTCTTATGCTGACCTAAAAAGGAGAGATATTAAGAATCAGGTAGGCGACAAGCTATTCTTGAAAGTGTCACCGTGGAAGAATGCACTTCGATTTGATAAGAAAGGTAAACTTAGTCCACAATACATTGGCCCTTACGAAATTCCTAAAAGAGTTGGACCTGTAGCTTATCAATTGGCTCTTCCTGAAGAATTGGCCAAGTTACATGATGTGTTCCATGTTTCTATGCTAAGAAGATATCAGTCTGATGTGACACATAAAATTCTAGTGCAAGAAATTCAGGTAAAACTAGATTTGTCGTATGAAGAAGGGTCAGTTTCTATATTAGCCCAAGAAGTTAGGCAACTTAGGAATAAGCAAATCCCGTTGGCAAAAGTACTCTAGCAACACCATAGACTTGAAGAAACAACATGGGAACCAGAAGAAACCATGAAAGCTTTGTATCTGCAAATATTCGGATCAGATATGAATTTCAAGGAAAAAAATTTCTTAAAGAGGGAAGAATTGTAACACCCCGTGTTAGGGGTTAGAATATTGAGGAATTTTGGTGTACTTTATGCTTGGCATAATTGAGTTTTCACTTATATGTGCATATGCAATTTTGAACACATACAAATATTTGTACATGCATTCATTGACATTTTTCCGGGTATAACTGATTTTAATGTAATTAAAGAGTGAACTTTGAATTAATTATGTTAAAAAATTTTATTGGTGATAATAGAGATTATTTCAAAATTTTGGTAGAAAAATATTGAAACAAGAGACAAATTATGTAAGGACAAATGGATCTATTAATGTGTGACATGTGGACAAAGAGTTAAGTGACAATTGGTAGCCTTACTTGGAGGACACATGTAACACATGCATTGGAGACATGTGTCAAGCCTTGAGAGAGACACCTAGTCATTAGGAAAAGAAGATTTTTGCAACTCTTCCTTGGCTTCACCGAAAACATAAAGACCTCCTTCTTATTTGTTTGCTTCACCGAAACTCTCGTCCATCAAACCTCTCTTCTTGCTCATTTATGTATTTTGGCTTTTAATGAAATTACCAACCTTTCACCTTACTAAACAAGAGTTGAATCACTCTAACCCATTTGGGGTTTTCAGTTGTCTCTCTCTATCCTTGACTCTTTCCACCAAAATTTTGATAAATTCTGGAATTTTGCTGAAGTATAAACCAAGTAAGTAATGCTTTAAGTTTTATGATAGTGTAAATGATTTTTGTTGAGGTTTTAATGTTTGTAACTAGATGCATGCGAAAAAGGTGTACATTTTCATGCTTGTGGATTGCTGCATGCATTAACGGTGTTGATGCATGTGTAAGTGGTGAAAGAAAAAGCAAATTCGGTGATATGATTAACAAGATGAAGGATTATAGTCATTGGAATATGATATATGCAGTATTTTACTGAACATACATCTATACTTAGGGATTAACTTGATCTGTGAATATTGAAATTAGATGTAGTTTGATTTAGAGTAAACTAGAGACATAGAACTACATTTTTCATGAAAGAATCAAATTCAAAATATGTCATCGAGAGTCTGGAAATTTGGCTTGAAGTTGAAATTGGTGTTCTGTTGAGGTATGAAAACAATCTTTGGATTTTTTTATTATAACTTGCAAGATACTGAACTAAAATGCATGATACTAGTGCCATTAGACTTTCAAAACATTGAGGAACATTTGATTTGTAGAAGATGTTGCCTAAATACCCTATTGTCGAGGTCAAAATGGTCATGCAAATCAGACCTAAAATCTGCTTAAGAAAAATCTGGAAAATTGATAGGTTTGTGATTGATTTTATGAAGATGAAGAGGTTTAAGAAAATTGATTAGAGTTTGATGATTTTATGAGAAACAAATTGGTTTGTGAATGAGTATAAAATGGTGATATATTTGTGCTAAAGTGATCCAGAAAAATTGAAATGAATTTGGTGTAAAAATGAAAGTGAGGAAATGTGCTGGAATATTATAAACTGGAGAATTTTCAAAGAACATGCTTCGATATTTTGCTTATATGTTGATTTGTAGATTTTCAAATGAGTTGATTCTTAATTCAGATTAAACTTGAGACATATGTATACAATTTTTTGAAGAATTCGAATTTTAATTCTGTGTTTAAGATTTGCAAAAGTGACATGAAATTAAGTCTTTGACTTAAGTTGTAGCACCACAAGGGACATAAATCATATCCTATTTTTATTGAATGAAATATATTGATGTAGGTAGAATTAGGCTAGGGTGTCTTTAAAAAAGTTGTAGATTATTCTCTTAGCATTGAATTGGTATAAAGTTTGTAATTTTTGACATTGGTATTGAAAGATATGAGATGTACAATTCAAGGGTATGATCATGTACTAGCCAAAAGTTCAATATACACAGTCTGTGGTATTATGAGAATAACTCATAGAATACTGAATTAAATTGGATGATCTTGTAGTCATTAGAAACCTAAGACATAAAGGAACAACTTTTTAGAAGAGAGTGTTACAGAAATACATCATTTTCTTGATCTTATTGATTATGAAAAGTTGACCTGAATGAGGTGCTTCCAACAAAAGCTGGAATAGAAATTGAACGTATTAAATTTGGAACTTTTGAAGTACAATTGATGTTTACATCAGTTTAGTAAGGAAATATACCTGAGAATTTGTCATGAACATGCATCATACATATTCAGTATACATAAATGAATTCCTAATCATACACAATAGTAATTTGTATATGTGTTAATTGTTATAGAGGAATGCATAGAGCGACCACTTCCAGACATTGCGGGGACTTGGAGGCAATAAGTAATAAGGGAGCTTTTGTAAGTAATCTTAGATGGTTACACCTTACTTTGTTCTACTTGTTGAATTTGGTTTATGCTGATTGTGTTATAAATTCCAGACAATGATTGTCTAAGGCGTTTGATGCATGTTTATATCATTGGAAGTGCTACTTGCATGTGAATATGATTGACTGCATACTTTGTACATGAAATGTCTGAAATGACTTT
Source organism: Erythroxylum rotundifolium (assembly GCA_027563915.1). Lineage (NCBI taxonomy): Eukaryota > Viridiplantae > Streptophyta > Magnoliopsida > Malpighiales > Erythroxylaceae > Erythroxylum > Erythroxylum rotundifolium. The sequence goes on from JAOSBO010140525.1 coordinate 8,825, forward strand.
GTTTTAGATTTAAAACTGTTGAGTCCTAGTTGTGGCTAATTAGGAATGGCTAAAAGGTTATAGCTGCTCTAGTGACACTTTGGTGTCGAGACTTCGGTCTCTCCTATATAAGTCCCTTTACCCGCTTCTGTAAATGGCTTAGCAGTCATCTGATTTTGTGATCTGATATATGTTTGATTATGATGTAAACGAAATTATATTCTAATTTTGAAGGGTTTATACCCTCTTTTAATATTCAGCTCTGTTAACTATAAAATATGTTCTGAAATGCATTATGTCTGTTTTATTGTTAAACCAATCTATTAATGCATGCTTATGCTATTACATGATTCAGTATGATGAGTTATCACTTTATATATGGATTAATTCTTATTCACTGAGCTATATGCTTAGCACGGTAGATTTGCCTCGTGTAGGTTCAGAACAAGGATTCTAAAGACTGGGACAAGTCAACGGCAATGGCCAATGGAGTCTGAGTCTTGTTTTGATAAAAATGCATTTTGAATATATTTTGGCTTGTTTATAAAATGTATAATTCTGAATTATAGTAAGTTTTTGTAATAACTATGTTTCAAGCTGGTTTCAGCTTTTGGAACAAATTTGTATTAAGTTCATGTGATATAATGTATGTATGTTTTGAACAAGTTTGGAATGATTTGCAATGTATGTTTGCTTTAGTTACTGAAAATAAAAATAATGAATGTGTAGTATGTTTTGAAATGCTTTTGCATCGGTCTGTTATTTGTTTCTATTTGTGAGTCCGATGTGGCACTCCCGTATCCTCCCAGGGGTATAGAGGCGTCACATTCTATATGTTCTATTCACATTGTATTGCCATCTTTTCTCTCTACTCTTGACTGATGGAGCTGGCTTACTTCTGGAATGGCCTTGCTACTCAATTGCTCCTAAGGAATATTTCGAGTGCTTTTCATAGGATTGTGTTAAATGTCTTCTTTGATCGTTGAAGAAGATTCCTTAAAATAGATGAGTTATGATCCCCTTTTTTAATTGATTCTGAGTTAGCTCGATATTGTAGATCCCTTTATATCCCCTATAAAATCTTTTCTTAAGATTGATAAGGCTTCTGAGATTACTTTCTTCAATATGTTCTTGGGTTATGTTTTTTGCCTTCGAATATACTTGAAGACTACATTGCAACCATGATTGGTACTTCTTTATAACTTATTAGGGCTCTAAAATTATATGCCTTATATTAATGAATACTTGTATCATTAACTATATCTTTTGAGTGTAATGTCATTGCTTTTTTTTGGTTAATTAAGACACCAGATATTCTTTAATCTCTAACTACAACTGTAATTTAATTTCTTGATAATCAATTATTCTCTGATATTGAGACATATATCCTTGTTAAGATTCTAAAATTCTTGTTTTCTGTGTACCTATTGATTCTTTTCTTTCCATAAAGATTCTAAAATTCTTGTTTTTTGCGTACCGGTTGATTCCTTTCTTTCCATAACTCATATACTAATTACTTGATTGACAACTTTGAATATAGTAAGGTCACTTGTGCTTTTGAGTTTGTGCTTTATTTTCATAAACTAGTCTATTACTTCCTTAGTGGTTAAGGGAATAATCTGCAAACTAAATCTTGCTAACATACTTTTCTACATTATAGAAAAATAGTCAAAAAAATAACATACGGTCTCTATTTTCTAGATGGATTGGCATAAGATACATTGATTAGAACCTTTCTAAGGCATCAAAGCTAATGTAAGAAGCCTTTTTTTATATATAGTCGTCCATAGTATGATTGAGTGTTTGGGTATTTTTTAAAGAATAGGACTATATATGAGGCAATTATGAAACTTCTTGAAGGTCCCCTAGGCCAAACTACCTTATCAGGTTTAGATTGATTCAAAGGATAGTTAGGAAAATAGGGCATGAGGCCTCCTAATTCTTGTGATGGATAGAATCATTAATTATCCTTGATCATTATTTTGACATTTCCATTCAAGGGAAAGGGGGATTTGGTGCATTAAGTGAAGGTTGGTGATATAGTGGTCCAAATCTATCTAGTTACCAAACCAAAAGTTGGTTTGTATTCCATTCCTAATTATATGTTACATTTCTTTGGCCATTATGGCCCTGTTTGGTAATCAGCTGATTGCATTAGTTATTAGTTGATTCTATTAGCGGATAGCTGATAGCTGATTATATCAACTGATTTGACTAGCAGATATCATCAGCTATTTATTAAAAATGTTTAGTAAAATTAGTTGTTTAGCATTAGTTGTTTATGTGTAAAATGACTTAAGAGGACATGAATTTGAAAAAGTTATAAAAACATGAATGCTATATCTACTTGAATATTTTACCCTGTTATTATGCTACATTAAACCTTTATCTTAATTAAAATATTCCTACATAAAATATATTATAGTTAATAATGGAATATTTTAAATTTTATTCAATTAACTTTAAGGTACCCCGTTTCAAGATCTTATTACCGGATTATTGATTTTAAATACCTTATTTTGATTAACTAGGACTAAATCTTAATTTGGATAATGTGTTGTTTCCTTTTGAGCCTTTTAAGCGTCTTTACATTTGTTACAAACAGTTCAAATATGACATAAGTTTGCGTCGTGAAACGTTCAAAAGTAACATGGCACTATTGTAATTAAAAAAAGCTAAAGACAAAACGCAAGTGATATAAAGCTTGTTAAAAATCAGTTGTTTAGGTTGAATAAGCCAACCCACCAACTGATAACTCAACAAATATATCAATTGTTTGACTATATCAAACAACCAGTATCCTCCTAGCAACTAATTATTGGCTAAAAAGTCATCATCCAAATGGGGCCTATCTCTCTTAAAGTTAGGATAAGCTTGGTAACAGCTGAGGAGTTAAAATTAGGCTTCACTATCCAAAAATTAGAACCTCTAATGTATTTCGTATTTGTCCATTTCACCTATAAGGATTCTCAATCACTAAATAAGCTTCAAATCTTCTTTTCCACTAATATCTTGTTTGTGGCTCTAATTGTTTTAATTCCCAATCCTTCTTGTTCTTTAGGAAGGAAAATCTCTTCATGTTTGACTTTGGACATCTCTTTATTACTCCATGAGCAATACCATAAATAATTACTAAATATTTTTTAATATCCTTGATAATTTTGACTGGAATAGCCATATAAGAAATCTAATATGTATACATGCTCCTAAAATTAGAGATTATTAATTACACCCTTCTATCATAGGATAAGTTCTTGGAAATCCAACTACAATTCCTGTTCAAGATAGCATCAAAGAGTGGTTTGCAATCATTATAACTCAATTTGGAAGATGTGATAGGTATACCAAAATATTTAAAAGGATTTTTGGAAGGTTGAAGCCCTAAAGCTTAGATTAAAATTTGTTTTAATGAGGCAGGGATTGCTAATATGAAGATCTAACTTTTATTTTTGCTAATGCACAAGCCTAAAATTTCTATAAATTATATTAAACATTTCAATAAAAGCTTCATAGAGAATTTGTTATCCCCACATAACAATAATAGGCCATCCACAAATGATAAATTAAATAGTTTAGATTTCTTGCATTTATAATGATATTTGAATGGCTTTTTTGGATTTTGAAGGTTATCATTTTAGTGAGGACTTTTATATTTAAAGCAAATAAATAAAGGGAAAATGGGTCCCCTTACCTGACCTATTTTCCTCCTCTAATATCTATACAGCCTCACCATTTACTAGAACCTTATATAAGGATGTTGTAATGCATTAAGCCACCCAATTAATGAATTTTAGTGGAAACCCAAAAGCTTATAGCATGTGAATAATGAAGTTCCAATCTAAGGTATCAATTGTTTTGTACAAAACAATCTTCATTGAGAAACTTTTGATGGTTGGAATGGTAATCCCTAAAGATCTCTGGATCTAGCAATAGATTGTCTCCAATATTCCTACATACAACAAATATAGTCTGAGAAATACTTATTAGTTAATTCATAAGAGGTTTTAATCTTAAGCTAGGATATTGGAAATAATCTTATAAAGGAGGTCAGAATAGGATATGGGTCTACAATCCTAGAGTGAATTGAGATTAGGGATTTTAGGGACTAGGCATATGTAGGTTTTATTAAGTTCTTTTAAAGGTAGCCTGATTTGAAGAGTTATTGGACTAGGCTGCAAACTTGGGGTTCCAGAAGCTTCCAGGTTCTTTGGAAAAATATGCGTTGTATCCATCTAGCTCTGGGGTTGTATGGGTGTTGAAGCTAAATAGGAAATTTTTTAATCTTTTCGTTAGTGATTGGTTCTATAAATTGGAAGATTTGAGATTAGTTTAGAGAAGGGGAGACGAAATTTGATACGAGGGAGAGTGAACTAGAAGAGCCTGAGTCACATCCTAGGAAGGCTTTAAAATTATTGAAGGATAAATCTTTTGGTTTATCTTAGTTATAATAAGGGTTACTAAGAGGGTCTTGAATTCTAGAAATCTTGTTGGTGTTTTGCCTATTTTGGATATGTTTATAAAAGAAAGATATATTTAAATCTCCATCTCTTAGCCAGATTATCGTGGCCTTTTTCCTTAATAATAAGTTACAAGCTTTTAAGAAGGATAATAAAGGGTTTAAAATAGGTTCCTTTTCCCTTTTCAATCCCTTATTTTTTGGATCTCACAGCTTAGTTTGAGCATCATTCAGCTTTATATGAAAATTCTCCACTTCTTTACACAAGTCATTATTAAAATAGTCCTTTTGTAATTTCTTTGACTCCTCTTTTATAAATTTAGTCTGGTAACTAATTGAAGGAATTGGATCCCTCAACAGGCCTACTAAGTCCTGTAGGAATTATATTTTCATATCCCTTCATATCGACAAGATGATTAAAGAATATGAAAAGAGCTTTAAGTCTCCTAAAATTTGGAGCTAGTATAATCCCAACAAGGGAATGATTAGAAACTTTGAGATTGCTGAGTAATCCTCAACTGTTAAGAAATTTTAGCATCTATTGTATATTCACCAAACCCCTATCCAGCCTCTTCCTAACATGATAATACATTGCTTACTTATTTAACCATATAAATAATTTTCCTTTAAAATTCAAGTTATTTAAGCATGGGTTGAGAAGGAAAATTTTAAATTCCTCATCTATTTTTCTAGACTTATTTCTTGTCCCTTCGGCTTCATAAGAGTATAGATTGCAAATAAAGTCTCCTAAAACCATTAAAGTCTCCCCAATGCCCATATCAAGATCTTCAATATCTCCCTACAAAGTATTTCTTTGAAATATATGATTGGTAGCATACATATGGGTTATTTGAATTTTTCCTAAAGTGGTTTTCAATAACCTCTAGATGTAGAAATTGTCAATGTGCTTTCGATTAAGAACTTGGATTAATTGAGGATTATAGGCGATGATGATTCTTCCTGCCTCTATTCATAATGGTTAGATAAAAACCACAATTTGTCTCACAACAACATTACCAAACTCTTTTTCTTTCACTGCTTTCACATTTCTCTCTTTTACTTCTTTCTCTTCCTCTGTCACCTCCATTGGCTTCAAATCAGGCTCCATCTTTGCTTTCTTCTCTAAGGCAGGAGGAAGTGGTGGCAGCTCCAATGTTTTTTTTGTTTAAGAAAACGTGTTGTCAAAATTTAGAGAAACATTATTTTCTTGTTTTTATAAAACTGTTTTGGCATTTTATTTTTAGAAACAAGAAATTGCAATTGACTTAGGCAAACTTGTATTACTAACTTGTTTTTTTTTCCACAAAAATGACAATTTACTTTTCCTTAATTAAAAACTTTTTTCTAATATTAAGAGAAAACTGCTTTCAAAATGAAATAAAAAGTTTTTAAATCAATTAAGAAAGTCATCTATATTATTTATTTACAAATTGATTACTTAATTAACTAGAAAATTTTCCCTAATAAATTAAAAACTATTTTCAAAAATATTAAAGAAAGTTTATTTTTCTTAATTAATAAATACAAAGCTTTTTAAAAGCTACTCAAGAAAATATTTGTTTTAGTAATTCAACAAACTCATTATTCATAAATAAAGAAAACAATATCTAAATAAATATAACAATAGTTCTCTAAACAAATAAAATCATAAATTCTCAATTTATCTCAACTAAATTGAAATAAATAAATTTAATTAAGAAAATAATTTTAATTATTTACGAAAATAATTTTCTTAATTTTAAAATTCTAACTAATTAATTTCAAATCAAATTGAAATTAATTAATTCTAATTTTATAAACTAATTTTCTAAAATTAAATTATGATCAATAAATTATTAATAGTAATCATATTAAGAAATTTTTTTGAATTATGATACCTTGATTAATATAATCCCATTATATTGATTTATCTAACAAAAACTAATTTTGAAAGATAACATTTTAAAACTTTTTTATTCTAATTATTGATTTGATAATTAGTTTACTAATTCATCTGTTTGAAATGTTAGACTAAATAAGAAAAACATTCCTAATAAAGTCAACCATTTGAGAACAATTTTCAACTAATTAGAAAACACTTTTCCAAAATTTATTAGGAACTAAACATACTTAATCCCAATTAAATCAATTAAATTAAAAAAAATTTTAAAACCTATAATAATTATACAAAAATGAAGGGGAACTATTTGGCATATGTCATGCAAATGCCAACACATTCTCAATTAGGCGCGTCCCCTTTTACACATGTCATGCACACACTAGTACATGTTCAATTAGGAGTATGATACAAAGGTCTCCTTAGGACTCGAAATTTCACTTAAGTTGATTGCCAACACTCTTTGCACAACAGTCTCACTTAGGTCTGCTTAAGCAAGACTTCAACCCTCAAATACCTTCGAAGTGTTTACCTTGCACTCTCAAAGAAACAATGCTACGAATGCAATAATAAAATAAGGCAACAAGGAAACAAGAGAGATACGGTAAAACCAACGTTTATATTACTTTCCCTCAAAAGAATACAAGGAATGCTCTCTCTCACTAAATGATGAGAGCAAAGCTCAAATAAGCTGTATATAGGCACTTTAACTCAGAAGCCAAGTTACATTAAGAATCCCACCTAAACTGAACTGCCTAAGATCGTGCTAAGATCATGTCTATCTCCATCAGATTACATCATGTGGACCAATTAGACGACACCCCCATCCAAATAGGACTCTAACTGATAAGATAGAATTTACAAGATAAAAACAAGATAGAGTTTACATTCAATAGGAAACTAGCTTCCTTATCCTCGAAGATCTCCACTATCTTCAGATGTTGTACCACTACAACTCTAATTCTTAGTCGTCACCACATCATCCAAGATCTCCCCACGACATCTATCTATTGATGATGCAGTATGATCTTGCCGAAGCCCACATAGCACACTGGCTTGATCCAATGCTTCCCACAATAAGTCCATTAGTCGTGGTCCATTCATCTGAGCATGGGTCAAGCCCTTAGTCCATTAAGTCCTTAGCTTGGGTTGAGTCAATCTCCACAAGGTCCAAGACTCTACTAAAGATCTTACCAAGTCTAATCCTACTCGTCCAGGTTTGCCTTAGTATTTCCACATGCCTTCCTTACACGTATAGATGACTCAGTTATGCAATAGCTCTAAGCTAAAAGAGAACACATACATGCAGTATAGATGACTCAGTTATGCATATGTAAGTTTCAAAAAGTTATTTATATAGTGAAATTCATCTTTTGCACTCCAAGAGCAAAGTTATTCAACAATGTAATTTCAAAAAATCAAACATTATCCTTTGCACTTCGATTTTAGGTTTGTTGAAAACAATATCATTCATCAAAATATGAAATAAAAACATCAATTTTTATTCATTGATTAAATACATAAGTATACTAGTATCTATTTGAGAATCATTTTTTTTATGCATCACCTAGGTTCAAAATTCACATGCAAGTCATCATGTTTGTCTCGGGATGTCCTAATCCCATTTGAGAGATATGGTTTCCCCAACTCACCTCAAAAGAAGGTTTACACTCCTTTAACTTCAACAATCCTTGGTACGAGCTCCTTAATTCACAACTCATGAGCCTTTATACATAAAATGCAATGTATTTACTAAGCAAACATATATCTTATATTTATACACCATCATATAAGTGTATAAAGCACAATATCATAATTTTTAAGCTATAGGATTTGGCCACGAAGCTTCTCACATGGTTACTTTCCTTATTATTCACATAAGCTTTCTTTTGCATTTTCCAAGGCATTTAATGCCTTTGATCCAATAATTAAACATTTCAAAGAATAATTCAAGACATTTATCCAAGAACATTAGGCCACTAATCATCAATCAAAGCAAAAATTTAAGTTCACTCTAAGTATACATGAAAGTCTCTTTCCAATGCACACCATTAAAATCCTTAAATCCTAAGCCAAGTTTACTTAGGCATTTCATCAAACACCTAAAGTGCATGACTTTCAAGTCATATTTTCAAGACTTTATCATAGTACTTCATGCTTCTCTCTTGTTATATAACAAGCATTTCCAAACAAAAACACATTTCACTACTCCATTAAATCTAGTTCCCTTCATTTAAGCCATGTTTTTTTATAAATCAACAATATTATAAATCAAGAATTAAGGGTTTATGTACATGGCTAGATATTACTCAAAACCATATCTCAAACGAATACCAAGATTAAAACCATCTGATCCTCTCTTTGTTTTTCTTTCTTTTAATTAAAACAAAGTGTTTCTAATGTTTAACAAAAGGGTGCATGGCCAATTGTTACAAAAGTCACCTTGGGACTCGAAATTTCACTGAAGTTGATCGTCAACACCCTTTGCACAATAGTCTCACTTAGGTCCGCTTAAACAAGATTTCAACCTTCAATGACCCTCAAAGTGTTTACCCTGTGCTCTTGAAGAAACAATAGTACGAAAGCAATAAGAAAATAAAGGCAACAAGAAAATAGGAGAGATACAATAAAACTAACCTTTATATTACTTTCCCTCAAAAGAATACAGGGAATGCTCTCTCTCATTTAATGATGAGAGTAAAGCTCGAATGAGCTATATATAGGAACTTTAACTTGGAAGTCAAGTTACATTCAGAATCCCACTTAAACTGAACTAGCAAAGATCACATTTATCTCTATTAGATTACATCGTATGGATCAATCGGAAGACACCCTTATCCAAATAGGACTCTAACTAATAAGATGGAATCTACAAGCTAACAAAAGGATAGAGTTTACATTCAAATAAGATATTAGCATCCTTCTCCTCAAAGATCTCCACTATCTTCAAATGTTGAGTCCCACTGCAACTCTAACTCTTAATCGTCGCATCATCTAAGATCTCTCCAAGATATCTATCCACTGATGATGCAGTGTGATCTTACCGAAGCCCATATAGCACACTGGCCTGATCCAATGCTTGCCACAAAATGACCGTTTGTCTTGATCCATTCATCCGAGCATAGACCGAGTCTTTAATCCATCAAGTCCTTAGCCTGGGTTGAATAAATCTCTACAAGGTCCAAATCTCTACCAAAATTTGCACCAAGTCCAATCCCACTCGCCCATGTTTGCCTTAGTATTTTTGCATGCCTCCCTTATGCGTGTAATCCAATTAATCTTTCTCCTAAGGCGCATCATGAAGGTCACTAAAAAGTGCTCCAAATTTTAGGGGTCTAGCAATGTGTGTAGTGCATCTACCAGCAACATCTCCCCCAGACATTGTGCTCTATGTGGAGCACGTGTCTTACACATACCCCATCGTTTTCCAAATAAGGTTTTGCCACCTCCTAGTTTGTCTACTCTTGTCATCGTGTGCCTTTAACAACTACCACACACTGCAGTTTTCTTCTCAAGCTTGTCTAGCAACGTGTTTCTCTATAGTGTAACGTAAAGACAGCAATGCCTTAATCACCAGATGTTGTGAGTTGCTCAATAGATGCACCTTCTACCAACATGATAGGCTACATCTAGATGCGATTTATGCCTTAGCTTTAAGAGCCATCATTGCTAGTCACTACCTCTCCATTCAACCACCCACTCGTGTGACCAAAAATTCACAACATCAACGACAGCCAGCAACTTATTTGCCCAATAACTCTATTGTTGGAAATATTAGCAAAATGGACCTGGTGAAAACAAAAAAAAAGAAAGAATGAGCTTATGAGAAACAAAAGCCTAAATGGGTAACATTCTAGAAGCAGCAATTTGGTATAACAGAATTTTAACCAAAAGAATAAAATAGTTGGCAATTGATGAGTTGTACATTTAAAAATATAAGTTATAGAATTCTATTAAGAAGTATCTATATACATACCTCATGTACTGTATTCATAATTGAACAAATAACAAAACTTGTTATTTTATCAAAATATTCTTACCTTCTATATGGTATCAAAGTTGTATGACTAACGTCACCATGGCTACTAGTGAATCTACCTTTACCACTCAACCACCTTATTCTTCTGCTAATCTTTCACCTGAAGAGACAATGAATTTCTCTACCTTAGCTAAACACTTAATTTCACTCTCCCAATTAAGCTAGATAAGAACAATTATATTAACAGGAAGGCATAAGTTCCGGCTGCTATGAGAGCTTTAGAACTCGCAGATTACATCTCAACTTCCTTCTCCCCTCCTGCACCTTTTCTCCTTGCCACAGACACTGTTGCTGCTACTCCTAACTTTGCCTATCGATCCTGGCACAGATCTGGTCAACTCCTCCTCTGTTGGCTTCTCTCAATAATAAGTGAAGATGTCTTTGGCCTTGTTCATCAGTCTAAAACCTCACTTGAAGTATGGTTGCTCCTAAAGAAACTCTATGCATAAACCTCTATGGTGAGAGTCCTGTAGCTCAAACAGTAATTATCCATAATTAGAAAGGGATCCAACCGCATTTCAGAATATATGCTAAAGATTAAGTCAATTAGTGATGCTCTTCTAGTTGCAAGGCATCCAGTTTTTGAAAATGAATTAATCTTAAGTGCCTTAAGTGGCTTAGAATAGGATTATGATCTTGTTTTCATTTTATTAACACATACTAACTGTGTTTCTACACTCCAGGATGCTCAATCTCCATTGATGGTGTATAAATCTCGCTTAAAACAGTTCCATTATAAATCTCAAATCAATTTCCCTGCTCCTGTTGCTAGTTATGCATAATTTTCTGGCTCTACTAGACCTCCTATCAATTGGGGCAGATCCTCCTATAGTGGTGGTCATGGTGGCAAAGGACGTGGTGGTCATGGATGTCTCTTCTGTCAACTCTATCACAAGCTCAGTCATATTGCACTATATATTGTAATAAGCGATTTGATCACAATTGGAAGGGCACTCAGTCTTCTTCTCCGCCTCCCTGGAGGCCATGGCAGTAGTATTCTTCTTCTTATATGCGTTCACATACTCATCAGTACAGTGCCCAATCTGCTCCTTCACAAGCTTACATGCCTCATCATTCTCAACACTCTTATTCTTTATCTGCACCTTCATCTGACTCCACTTGGTTTGTGGACAATGACGCCATAAATCACATCACTCCAGATGTTCAAAATCTCGCAACTGGTTTAAACTATACAGGAAAGGAACAATTAGCTATTGGAAATGGTAAGACACTGCCCATAGTTCATATTGGATCCTCTATGCTTGTTTTCAAAACCATACACCTTTATCTCTCAAAAATATTTTACATGTTCCATCTATTACTAAAAATTTACTTAGAATTTCTCAATTAACCCGTGACAATAATGTTGTTGTCAAATTTTCTAATGAGGGTTGCGTATTTAAGGACAAGGTTTCAGGGATGGTGCTAGTGCGGGGAGTCATAAAAGGATGGCCTCTACAACCTTAAATCCACCACACCACACTCTTCATCAACTACACATACAGTTAAACACTCTGCCTATATTGTTGTCACCACTACAGATTGGCATGCTCGTCTTGAGCATCCATCCTCTTATCTTTTATCTTTAGTCGCTAAAATTATGAACATCAAACTTGATTCTGTTAAGTTTTGTGATTAATGTCAACTTGGAAAACATCATCAATTACCATTTCAATCTCCCTATTTGTCTAGAGTAGGGCATCGCTATGATATCATATTCATTGATGAATTCTCACAATTCCCTTGGCTTTACCTATTAAAACAAAAATCATAAACATTATCTACATTTATAGCCTTTAAAACACAAGCAGAAAAACAATTACAGTATCCTATCAAAGCCATACAAACCGATAATGATGGAGAGTATAAGGCATTTTTGTCTTTTCTTACTCAACAAGGCATTACAACACGTTTTTCTTGTCCTTATACTCACCAACAAAATGGTGTTACCGAAAGGAAGCGCCATCATATTATAGAAATAGGTTTAACTCTACTTGCCTATGCCAATATGCCTTTGTCATTTTGGCTGGAGGCGTTTTCTACAGACTTATCTCATCAAAAATCTGCCCAGCCCCATACTCAACAACATATCACCATTTACCAAATTATACAACATCCCGTCCACCTACACTCATTTAAAACCCTTTAGATGTAGCTATTTTCCATACTTAAGATACTACGATTCTCATAAATTTATTTTCCACATTGCCAAGTATAAATTTATAGGGTATAGCAATTTACATAAAGGCTATAAATGTATGAATGCCTATGATTATGTTTACATATCATGCCATGTAACTTTCAATGAACCAGAGTTTCCTTACTCTGCCCTGTTCCCAGCTAAACCTAAAATAATGCCCAAAATCCCATCTAGTTTGCCATTTTCTACACTTACCCATATTTGTCGCATCTAGTTCAAACACTCATTCTCATCAAGTAAATTCAGCTTCTCCTTTTGTCTTTTCCTCACCACTATTACACTTACACACTGACAAACCACAACTCACCAACAACCATCCCATGCAAATCTGCTCTAAAAGCGATATTTACAAACTAAAAACATACACAACAAGTCTCATTACTCCATCCAACACATAATCAAACACTATCAAACAAGCATTAGAGGATCCCATATGGGGAAAAGACATGGAAGATGAAATACAAGCATTATATAGAAATCAAACCTGGACCCTTTTTCTATGAGAATCTCACGCGAATGTCCTAGGCACTAAATGGGTGTTTAAAGTTAAATATAACTCTGACAGCTTTATTGTTAGACACAAAGCACGGTTAATGGCTAATGGCTTTAACCAAAATCTAGGATTGGATTTTAATGAAACATATGGCCCTATCGTGAAAGTCTCCACTATCAAAGTCATTCTCTCTATTGTTGTTTCATTTGGTTGGGACATCCAACAAGTTGATGCCAATAATACCTTCTTAAATGGGGCACTTCAAGATAAGGTTTTCATCACACAGCCACAAGGATTTGATGTTTGTAAGCTTTCTAAGGACCTTTATGGGCTGAAATAGGCTCCTCGAGCCTGGTTTCACACTTTAAAGCTAGCACTCAATAGATGTGGCTTCAAGACATCAAAATGTCACACTTCCATGTTTTGTCTTCATCAAAAACATATCACCATTTTACTAGTTGTCTATATAGATGATATACTTGTCATAAGAAATGATAATCAAGAAATACAAGCTGTCGTACAGAAACTCAACAACTAATTTTCACTCAAATCCTTGGGTTCATTACACTATTTCCTAGGCTTTGAAGTGCACAGAGCAAACAAAGGCTTATACTTGTCTCAAAAGAAATATGTTGAGGAACTACTTACCAAGGCCAACATAAACACCTCCAAGCCCTGTTCCACACCTATATGTGCTGCTAACAAGCTTTCTCAGTTTAAGAGTGATCTGCTGGATAATCCTTCTCCATATCGTAGCTAACTTGGTGGCCTCCAGTATCTCTACCATACGAGACCTAACATATGTTATACTATCAATAAATTAAGTCAATTTTAGGCTACTCCTCTCATAACTCACTGGACTGCTTTAAAAGTAATTCTTCGATACTTACGAGGTAATACCAATAATGGTTTGTTGTTTCGACCTTCCTCCATGCCTCTTCAGATCAATGCCTATAGTGACTCGGATTGGACAAGCTCCGTCGATGATCGGAATTCCACATGAAATTTGGTGTATTGGAGCCCCAAAAAGTAGCAAGTTGTGGTGAGATTGAGCATAGAAGCTGAATATAGGGTGTTTTCACAATTGGCATCAGAACTCATCTAGTTAACTTCCTTCCTTTGCAAAATTAGGAGGTCTAGGTCATATCGTCAAATTTTATGGTGAGCCATAGCTTAAAACCCCATCTTCCATGCACACGCTAAGCACATCGAAGTCGATGTATACTTCATGAGAGATAAGATCACCGATGGCTCTGTCGAAATCAAATTACAGATATTCTTATTAAACCTATGTTAGTATCAAGACACGATGATATCTGTTTTAAACTCAAACTCTGATCATTAGAAGATTTGACTTTGAGAGGGACTATTGGAGATATTAGAAAAATAGACTTGGTGAAAACAAACAAAAGGAATGAGCCCATGAGAAACAAAAGCCCAAATGGGTAGCATTCTAGAAGTAACAATTTGGTATAACATAATTGTAACTAGAAGAATAAAATAGTTAGCAATTGATGAGTTGTACACACTTACAAAATACAAGTTGTAGAATTATGTTAAAAGGCATCTATATATACATACCTCATGTACTGTATTCATCATTGAATAAATATCAAAACTTGTTGTTTTATCAAAATATTCTTACCTTCTACATCTATAAACGCTATAATTCAACCAGATAAAGACAATAAGGTATATCAAAAACCAAAGTGGGTATTTGACTATTTTCCAATAAGAATAACAGAACAATCTTGGATTTAAAGTATATGTTGAATTTTTCATATTGGACTTTTTCTAACTATTCCAATTATGATAATCAAAATAACTTTGGGTTTCATAAGCTTTCTAGATTTCTAAAGGCTTTAATCTAAACTATTCTGAATACTAAACAAATCTAATTTGATTTAATAATTTAAGGTTTTAATTATTCTAATTTTCTATATCAATAACAACCAAACAATTTAATCAAATTATAGAATTAAAGTTGATTTTGATATCACTATTGGAAAATCGAATTGGGATCTGATCCTACGTGCAACAAAATAATTAAAGAATTTTTTCTCAAAGATATGGTCAAAGAAAATTCTTAAGACATTCCTTAAAGTAGAGGAAAACATTCCCTTGATGTAATAAAACATGTACCTTACTATGTAAAATTTATCAAAGAACTATGCATCAATAAAGGTAAGCTAAAAGGTAATGAAAGGGTAAGTTTGAGGGACAATATGTCAGCTATTCTCTATAGGAAACTACCCCTATGTGCAAAGTCTTAGCTACATTTACTATCCCATGTATGATTGACCTTTCACTTTTACTAATGTGTTTCCTCGTAGTGTAGTTGAAATACAAAGTCCAAGCACTAATAACTCTTTTAAGGTGCATAGCCATCATTTTAAATCTTTTTATGAGGATTTTCTAGCGTATAATGTTGAAGAACTCATCTTGGAATACCAACATTATAAGATAAGAGGAACCATAATGTCTATCCTAAGATGCTAAAAAAGGAAATAATTGGAAGGCAACCAAATATTTTTTTTCTCTTTTAGCAAATTTTTTTTCTTTAGGTTATGATTTTTTATATTTTTATAGCATATATTACACTTTTTTTAAAGGATAGAAGCTATCCCTTTTTTAGAAATTATAAATTGAATTAAGCCTTAAAAGGCAATCAAAATGTATAAAATCATATGAACGAGCAAAAACAAAAGACAAAATGTGATCACGTATCCAAAATTTTGCTTAAGAAAATTACATGATACTACCTTAGTGAACTGCAGTTTACACATTCCAATGACCTTTATAAAGAAAGGACACACGTTATAGATGTAATAATAAAAAAGAGGTGAAGCATCTAGAAGTAGTTCTTAAATAGGGCATGTCCACATCTTATTTCCATATCACTAAACTTAACCCTTCTTGACTAGGGCGTATTTCTACCTTACAATATATAGGACTATTTTATCCTAACAACACACAAATAAGAAGCTTTACTAAAAAAGAATGATGATGATGATGATGATGATGATGATGATGATGATGATGATGATGATGATGATGAT